>OX439133.1:5510918-5523418 GCA_949318235.1 Ecdyonurus torrentis | reverse complement strand
CGTCAATTTTGTATGTGTGTGACTTTTTATATTTTGTTAATATGTAAAATAGAGCTACACTGCGAAAAAAAATTTAGCTACACCCAGAGAATGAATGTGTACTGAGTTAATTTATATGGTGTATGACGTCATATTTTGTATGTAACTTTTTATTAACTGATAAAGGAACAACTGTTTTTAAGTTGACTATAGACAATGTCGCTCACATCCGCTTCTATTTTGGCTTACTGCACATGCGTAGTAAGGAGAAACGGAAGAGGATGTTACTGAATTCGCTTATATTCGGCCTCCAAACCGTTTTTCCTTGTTTTGTTTTTTAAAATTGAGCTACACTGCGAAAAAAAAAGCTACACTTAAAGGACAAATATGTACTGAGTTAATATAGAGTGTATTCGCATGACGTCATATTAAATGCACTTCAACGCCATATTGGATCAATGAATAACATTGATCAGCATAGAAGAAACTTCATTAAAGCCAATTTTTTTTTCAAACATTTGTTAATTTTTTGTTATTGTTATTTTTCTCACATATTTGAGATACTAATTCAACATATTTACAGCATCAATGCTCACAAAAATATTGCTTAATAATTTTAATCTTGCAAAAAAAGTCATTTCCCTATACCGGTCCATGTTATTGAGTTATCTAACATGGCGTCGACTTTAACATGAATGCGTACACCCTATATTCTGCAATTTGAAATTACTTTCCTAAAATTTTATTGATCTTTCTCATATATAGCATCAGATTACTCTCTCTCTCTCTCTCTCTCTCTCTCTCTCTCAGTGTTTTGCTTAGATCAATTTAAAGGAATAGACCGGAGAAAACATAATCACTTATATCACAAAACACTTGATGGAATTTACAAAAATAACGTACGTTTGTCTCAAAACCCAACTGTAGTCCCGTAGCAGAGATTTGAAATTTTGATTTATGCAACCCGCACAACATTTTCATACTAATTTTTGCATGTTTCTGACGTCATAAACATGAATTTTCACGCAAATTGCATACTTTACAGTTTCTTCACGCTCTCTCGTGGGGCTACATTAACATTCTGGTAAAAATTGTCATCAGTTTTGCAGATCCCATTTTGTGTTTATTCATTAAAAAGCACATGTTGTTTTATGCGGTCTATGGCTTTAAGAGTTCATTTTTACATTAATTACTTCTTTGTTTTACTTGCTATCGGTATCAGACATTGAGAAACGATCAAATATATTGGCAGTTTGTAAAGTTAGCTTTAAACTTTCACATTTGTTTATGAAAGTTAGAAAATAAAATTGAAAATTCAATAACTTTTTTATCTTGGTGCAAATTTACAAAGTTAAAACTTGAATGAAATTATTTGTGTGGGAGTAAGGGACTGAGAGAGAGAGAGAGAGAGAGAGAGAGAAAGAAGTGTTGAACGCGTGGGTAGATAAAAGAAAAATGTGAAGTTCAAAAAAGCTTATATTAATTAAGACGTTTTTAACACACAATAATAACTAATTAAGATCCAATTAGTCATTTTTAATTTGGTATTTTTTTTATAAAATAACCAAGATACAAAATAAAAATAATAATAAAAAGAAGTTTTTGATGGGCTTGTTATTATTTAAAATTTAAAGTGAATGAAATGTATATTTTTAATATTATTACTGTATGTTAAAAAATTATATTTTTAAATTATAGACATTAAAAATACCATTTATTCACTCACTCATACATTCATTCATTCCCACCCACCCACCCACCCACCCACCCACCCACCCACCCACCCACCCACCCACCCACCCACCCACCCACCCACCCACCCACCCACCCACCCACCCACCCACCCACCCACCCACCCACCCACCCACCCACCCACCCACCCACCCACCCACCCACCCACCCACCCACCCACGAAGGTAAAACTAGACTACCTATCACCTTGCTATGTTATGATGGAAATCGTGTCAATTAAAATGTCTCACATCTTATATACTCTGTAGAAAAAACAACTTATATTTGTCACAAAAGCAAAGAACGTGATAAAAATAGGATTCAGTTTGACACCTCCAATATTAATAAGAACAATAGCACAAAATCAATACTGACTTATACACCTGTCCTGGCGAGAGAATGAAGCCCGATTATACAGGAAACTATAGACCCCTTGCAAATCCTTGCATTTTGTCGCCATGTTTGTGGTGCCTAATGCATTGTCCAGCATATAGGGGAAACATCATTTCTCCTAATTTTTCACATAAAAAGTTTATTTCAACTGAACAAATTTTTCTCATATTTTTCGAACTTATTAGGAGCTAGAAGGCTTTGATTGAGGTTTGAAGCTTCTTTTGCTATTAAAAAAATATAAATGACGTTTGTCCTATGCTGGCCTATGTATTCTTAACCAGCAAAATGGCGGCTCTTAAATATTAGTGCAACCGGTCTATAGTTTTCAACCCTATAGGTTATTGAATTAGGTGGAAGAAACATAATAATAATAAAAAAAAAAAACTAATCCTCCCCCACCCCCAAAAGTATGAAAAGCAATATGTAAAAGCATCTGAAATCTAGAAAAAAATGTGCCGGAAGCGGAAATCTATTTTTTTGGTTATTTATTTATTTATTTATTTATTCTTTTTTATTTATTTATTTATTTATTTATTTATTTATTTATTTATTTATTTATTTATTTATTTATTTATTTATTTATTTATTTATTTATTTATTTATTTAGTATAAAAGAGTGAGTATGTAAAACAGTACAGCCTACAGCCTTAAAAAAATCGTATATAAAATATTTAACAGCTTACTATAGTAAAAAAAAAAGATATGTCTAGCTTGGACTATATAAACACATACTCACAGTAAAGTAATTAAAAATTTAATTACATTTATACTAAATTGAATGCAGACTTGGAAAGACTGAAAGTTGATGTCAAGATATAAATACCCATTCACAAAGTTTAGATCACAGAACAGAACTGGTATATATAAGCACTGGGCTCTTTTCATTGAGATTGTAGGTATGGCGGCCAACTTGGCAATATAGTATATCACACGGTGAAAAATCTTGCCTCTTATGTAATATAGGATGTTTGCTTTCATGTTAAAGTCGACGCCATGTTGGATCACTCAATAACATGGGTGGTATAGGAAAATAAATCATTTTTTCAGTTTAGAACCACTATGCAATATTTTTGAGAGCATTGATGCTGTAAATATGTTGAATTAGTATCTCAAGTATGTGAGAAAAATAACAATTACAAAAAAATAGCCAATTTTTTAAAGAAAATAGCTTAAAACTACGTTTGTCCTATGCTGAGCAATGTTATTCATCGCTCAAGCAAGAAGAGCATTGAAAAGCATTCAGAATGACGTCATGCGTACACACCCTATAGATATTAGTTTTTTTCTGTGTATATATAGCGTGTGTACGCATGACGTCATTCTTAATGTTTTTCGATGCTCTTCTTGAGCAATGAATAACATTGCTCAGCATAGGACAAACGTAGTTTTAAGCTATTTTCTTTGGAAAATAAGCTATTTTTTGATTATTATTATTTTCTCATATACTTGAGATACAAATTCAACCTGTTAACAGCATCAACGCTCTCAAAAAATTTTGAAGTATTTTTAAACTTGAAAAATGTGACATTTTAATACTGGCCCATGTTATTTAGTACTCACTTATGGCGTCGACTTTCACATGAATGAAAGCACCCTATAGGGTGTATGCGGATGACATCATATTTATTGCGCTTGGAGGCCATACTGGAGTAGTACAAAACATTGTTCAGCATAGGACAAACTTCATTTAGTCTTTGGGAAATTGATTATTTTTTATTGTTATTTTTCTCACATACTTACTTCAACATATTTACAGCATAAATGCTCTCAAAAATATTGCATAGTGTTTTTAAACTTGCAAAATGATTTTTTTTTCCTATGCCACCCATGTTATTGAGTTATCCAACATGGCGTCGACTTTAACATAAATCCATCCTATAGAAAACTCCAAGTATAATATACGTATATTACAATGTATTGAATGCATGATAAAATACATATATTTGTATATATAGAACTATACATAAGAAATGATATTTGCCTTATATAGTAAAGATATTTTTGAGGTGCAAATCCACGTCGTAAAATTGCAGGTAAGTAAGCTGGTGTTAAGGGGGGTAGAGAGGTGTAAATCAGAATATATAAGACTGCGGATTTGTTCAACAAAAAACAAAAAAATCTTTATAGTTTTCATGGTACCATGATGTACCATCAAATCCATTGAGCTTTTTTTTTTTTTTTTTTTTTTTTTTTTTCGTACCTAGTTCTACCATGAGTGCTAGGAAGTGTGAGAAATTAAGGTAAGACAATGAAAATTGCATGTAGGTAAGCTTGTGTTTTCTACAAGGGAAAAATACGTATTATTATGTGGTATATAGAAGTATTTTATTCTATGCACATGACGTCATATTGATTGCGCTTCTACGCCATACTGGAGCAATGCTCATCAAAGTGCCAACGTGTATTGTTGTTTGTTTTTTTTGCTATTTTCTTTAGAAAATTAATTAATTTTTTGGTTATTATTATTTTTCTCGCATAATTAGAAACTTAATTCAATCTGTTAAAAAAAACTAAATGCTTTCAAAAATTCTGCTAAGTATTTTAAAACTGTCAAAATGTTTCATTTTACCATGCTGGCCCATATGTTATTTATAGCGCTCACTTATGTGATGTCGAGTTTAACATGAATGCATACACCCTATATTACAGTATTAGTAACTTACTTACTTACTTACTTACTTACTTACTTACTTACTTACTTACTTACTTACTTACTTACTTACTTACTTACTTACTTACTTACTTACTTACTTACTTACTTACTTACTTACTTACTTACTTACTTACTTACTTTACTTACTTACTTACTTACTTACTTACTTACTTACTTACTTACTTACTTACTTACTTACTTACTTACTTACTTACTTACTTACTTACTTACTTACTTACTTACTTTACTTACTTTACTTACTTACTTACTTACTTACTTACTTACTTACTTACTTACTTACTTACTTACTTACTTACTTACTTACTTACTTACTTACTTACTTAGTGATTGATTGATTGATTGATTGATTGATTGATTGATTGATTGATTGATTGATTGATTGATTGATTGATTGATTGATTGATTGATTGATTGATTGATTGATTGATTGATTGATTGACAGATATATTTCCTTAATAATATCCTCGTTATCAAACTATACAAAAGTATTTTATTCCTTGGTTATAATATTGTATGAAGCGATATCTCGACAGTACAAAAGTAAAACGTATGGTCATATTAAGATATCACGCAAGTACTTTACTAAAGAAAATAACTTGAAAAAGTTTGGTGTTCGTGTTCAAGAC
Organism: Ecdyonurus torrentis; assembly: GCA_949318235.1. NCBI lineage: Eukaryota > Metazoa > Arthropoda > Insecta > Ephemeroptera > Heptageniidae > Ecdyonurus > Ecdyonurus torrentis. The sequence continues at coordinate 5,518,015 of OX439133.1, read as the reverse complement.
TCGAAACAACATTTGATACCTCTGCCAAATGTTACTCTATCTCTCTCTACCGCATTAATAAACTTAGACATCAAATATCATTTGAAATTTTAATTTAATTTCTTTATTTTTATCATGCGGTACTAAAATTGTAATTTTTATTTATATTCTTTTGTATGTGAATCTTATGTATTTGGCTGAATCAGGAGAAAATAATACAAGAAAAATTGTAAATATTGGTGAAAGCTTTTATGATTTTCTTTTTATGGTGCGTAAAATACGTAAAAAGTACGTCTAGTATTTCTCATTTACATTTTTTAGGTTTTACTGCAGTAATTTCTGAGAAAATGCTCAAAACATAGTTTAGTAACGATTTAATGGATAGGAAATCAGAGAATTAATTCTTCAGCAATTGTGATTAGCTACAGTATTCCACAGATATGCTACATTGCAATAGTAATAAGTTATAAAAATAATAATAATAATGAGAAAATAAAAAAGATCTACTATGTGAGAAAGTGAAAGATGCAATATGATTACAAATACATTTCAAATTATTAAAGGAATCAACGATCTGCCCTGGAATTCTGTAAGGATCGAAGATACCAAATCAAGTGTTTAGTTGTGAATGAAAGAGGGGGGGGGGGGGGGGGGTATATTATTTTAGTTTTTTTTTTTATTATTTATTAATTTTTTTTTTCCTTGCCATTTTGTGTTATTGTGCTAAATCAATCCCAGTCCCAGTCAAGACTTTGTCTTATCGACAGGTAACGTCTTTTGTTGATTGATTGATTGATTGATTGATTGATTGATTGTATCTTATATTTATTAAACAAAACACTTACAATAAAGCTAAAATCTCATGTATCCAAAATAAACATCTTAAGTCTCTTTTCAAAGTTCAAACATTATTTGAAGCTAATATAGCCCACACAAAAGGTTAAAAATGCAGAAATATAAAATTTATTTTAAATTTTTAACTTATAATTCAAGCTGAAATGAAAAAAAAAATTGTTACTTATAATTTTTTATAATTACCAATAAAACAGATACAAAATCAATAAATTATTTCGTTATGCTGAGTTGATTCTAGTTATTGTAATTATTATACAATTAACCCTATACGTTATACTTTCTGAGGATTTGCTCGTAGAGTGGGATATTTAAATTTGTGTAGTTTAAAATGCGTCGTATAAATTGTTAGTTTTTTTATTATTTTTTTTAATATATATATTTATAATATATTAGTTTTTTTTTCTTTTTTACAAAAAAAAAAAAGAAAAAAAAAACAACGTAAAACTCGTAATTAGGCCATGTTATAAAGCATACATTTTATATTTTCAGATTTTTTTTTCTAATTTTACATAAATTCAGCATAAATTACAAAATTTACATTTCCCATTTACAAAAATAAAAATATAATAATTATGCTAGCTTAATGTATCACATTTAGGTATATAACAACATAATTTATGCTATTTTGTACATTTTTTTTATAATATAAATAAAGGCATAGAACACATTGAACAAAAAAAAATGTCTAATATCCTATAACATACCTAAATATCAACGTTGATTTGGTCGGATTCATTCATGATTTCTAATTTATTTTCCATTCACAAAATGGTACGTGCGGACTATGAAGTCACTGCTGGCTTGTGTTAACTGTGACGTCATATACGTTTTTTGTGAATGGAAAATAAATTAGAAATCAATGACTCCAGACAAATCAACGGTGATATTTAGGTATGTTAAGATATTGGACAAGTTTTTGGTTTAAGGTGTTCTACGCCTTTAATATGTTCAATATAATTACTTATTGTACGTTATTACAAAATGGCAACATTTTTAATTTTTCGTGCGCTTCAATTTATAGTATAGACCGGTTGCACTCATATTTAAGAGCCGCCATTTTGTTGGTCAGGAATACATAGGCCAGCATAGGAAAAATGTCATTTTTATTTTTTAATAGCAAAAGAAGCTTCAAACCTCAATCAAAGCCTGATTTCTAGCTCCTAATAAGCTCGAAGAATATGAGAAAAATTCGTTCAGTTGAAATAAACTCTTTTTATGTGAAAAATTAGGAGAAATGATATTTCCCCTATGCTGGACAATACATTAGGCACCATAAACATGGCGACAAAGCGCAAGGATGTGAAAGGGGTCTATAGTATAATTTAAAAAATGTATTAAATGCAGAGCAAAAGTTACGTAATTTTTTTTTACGTGTTGTAATTATTACGTATTTATTTTTTTCCTAATTTAATTAGCAATTGACCACTTGCAATGAACGAACTTTTTAAAATAATTTGAATAATTCTTAATGCATTTCTTATGTAAAAATCGTTTTCACTTACTTGCTGCAACAATTAAAAAACATTTTATTGCAAGTGGTCCATTACTTTGCATGTAATATAGAAAAAATTATCGTAAAGAAAAGTTCAAATTCACTTAAAACACAAAACATGAGATAACATTACAAAATCGTCTATATAGTTTTAAATGATTTCATCATCTTATTGTTCTTATAAAAAAGTTTGCTTCAACTTTTTTTTTTTTTTTTTTTTTTTTTTTTTAGTGAAGTCTATTGTTTGATGCGATCAAATACTGCGGCTAAAAACAAAATTTATCTTTATATGTTTTGATGATGGAAAAAAAAAAAAAAAAAAAAAAAAAAGTTAAGAGATTTAGTTTTTGATGTCTTTAATATAAACATGATACAAAAAATTTGTCAACATTTTATTATTAAAGACATAGACCACATGAAACAATCTATGATTTTTAATGAAATAGACCAGAGAAAAACATAAGCATTTATATCACAAAACACTTGATGGGATTTACATAAATAACTTTAGTTTGTCTCAAACCCGACTGTAGCTCCATAGCAGTGATCATAAATTTCGATTTATGCAACCTACATAACATTTTCATACTAATTTTTGCATGTTTCTGACGCCATAAACATGAATAGTCACGCAAATTGCATACTTAACAGTATTTTCACGCACTCTCGTGGGGCTACTTTAACATTCTGGTAAAAATTGTCATCAGTTTTGAAGATCCTATTTCGTGTTTATTCATTAAAAAGCACATCTTGTTTTATGTAGTCTATGGCTTTAATGATTAAAAAAAAAGTATCTTCAACACTAATGACAATTATTACTACAATGTAAATGTGACTCCACAAGAGAGCTTATAAATACTGTAAAGTATACTATTTGCATGACTATTCTTGTTTCTGAAGTCAGAAACAGGCAAAAATAATTATTGTGCGGGTTGCATAGCTCGAAATTTTCTGATCACTACCAAGGTTGGGTTATGAGAACATAATGTTAATATGTCACATCAAGTATTTTATGATTGAAATGCTTAAATTTTATTCTGGTCTATGCCTTTAAGTATAAGAACAATACAAAATAGTTGTCAACATTTTTTCTTCAGACTATAAAAACAATGATTGTGTAAAATATTATTGTTTCCGTTCTATATTTTGTTACAATTTTTTGTGAACATTTCTATATGAATTTTTATTTATTTAAATTTAAGTAAAACATTTATTTTTTTGTAATTTAATTTAAAAAATATTATTATTTATAGTATAATAGAAAACTTATATAAAAGGGGGTTGAAAAGATAAAATAAATATACTGAAAGGCCAGGGTGTATGCGGATGACGTCATATTTAATGCGCTTGGGTGCCATACTGGAGTAGTAAATAACATTGATGAGCATAGGACAAACTTCATTTATGTCAATTTTCTTTGGGAAATCGGTTAATTTTTTATAATTGTTATTTTTCTCACATACTTGAGATACTAATGCAACATATTTACATCATTAATGCTCTCAAAAATATTGGATAGTGTTTTTAAACTGGCAAAACGAGTTGTTTCCTATGCCACCCATGTTATTGAGTTATCCAACATGGCGTCAACTTTAACATGAATGCATACATCCTATAACAAAGTGCTAGCAGACGAGTTTATCTTATACTGTTTTCATTTAACATGCTTTCTTATAGACCGGTTGCACTCACATTTAAGAGCTGCCATTTTGTTGGTCAGAAATACATAGGCCAGCATAGGAAAAACGTCATTTTAATTTTTTTTTATAGCAAAAGAAGCTTCAAAGCTCAATCAAACTCTTATTTCTAGCTCCTAATAAGCTTGAAGAATATGAGAAAAATTCATTCAGTTGAAATAAACTTTTTTATGTGAAAAATTAGGAGAAATGATGTTTCCTCTATGCTGGACAATGCATAAGGCACCACAAACATGGCGACAAAGCGCATTAATGTGCAAAGGGTCTATAGGGTGTATGCGGATGACGTCATATTTATTGCGCTTTGAGGCCATACTGGAGTAGTGCATAACATTGCTCAGCATAGGACAAACTTCATTTAAGCCAATTTTCTTTGGGAAATCGTTTAATTTTTTGTTATCGCTATTTTTCTCACATACTTGAGATACTAATTCAACATATTTACAACATCAATGCTCTCAAAAATATTGCATAGTGTTTTTAAACTGGCAAAATGATTTTTTTCCCTATGTCACCCATGTTATTGAGTTATCCAACATGGCGTCGACTTTAACATGTATGCATAGACCCTATAGGCATATAAAATATGAAACAACAAGTTCTTTTTAATCATTAAACACAAAATGGAACCTGCAAAACCGATGACAATTTTTACCAGAATGTAAATGTAGCCCCACAAGAGAGCGTGCAAATACTGTAAAGTATGCAATTTGCATGACATTTCATGTTTATGACGTCAGAAACATGCAAAAATTAATATGAAAATATTGTGCGGGTTGCATAAATTGAAATTTTCTGATCACTGCTACAGAGGGTTTTGTGACAAATTAAAGGTATTTGTTAAAGTCCCATCAAGTGTTTTGTGATATAAATGCTTATGTTTTTCTCCGGTCTATTACTTTACGTGAACTTATGCACAAGGGTTTTCCACGGCATTATTCAGTATGTAATAGATAGAATGACGTCACTGAGGTGCAATATTTGATGTAGCTATGCACGTGTTGTGTAGAGCATTAATATACATATGTATGTAAGCATAACAATGAAACATTCAACACTAGGCTACAAACCACTGTGTGTACTGTATATACCCCTAGGATTTCTCTGTCTCTGTCTCTGTCTCTGTCTCTGTCTGTGTCTGTGTCTGTGTCTGTGTCTCTGTCTCTGTCTCTGTCTCTGTCTCTCACACAAACACACTCCCTCTCTTTCTTCTCTCTCTCTCACTTTCTCTCTCCCTATCTCTCTCTCTCTCTCTCTCTCTCTCTCTCTCTCTCTCTCTCTCTCTCTCTCTCTCTCTCTCTCTCTCTCTCTCTCTCTCTCTCCCTCACAAAATCTCTCTCTGTGTCTGTCTCTGTCTCTCTCTCTCACACACACACACACACACACACTCTCTCTTTCTCCTCTCGCTCTCACTTTCTCTCTCTCCCTATCTCTCTCTCTCTCTTCTCTCGCTCTCTTTCTCTCTCTCTCTTTCCCTATTGACTAATAAAGGAACAACTGTTTTGAAGCCGACTATAAGCAATTTCGCTCACATCCGCTTCCGTTCCGTCTTACTGCGCATGCGTAGTAAGGAGAAACGGAAGCGGATATGACCAAAATTGCTTATTGTCGGCCTCAAAACAGTTGTTCCTTTACTAATCAATATCTTCTCTCGCTCTCTCTTCTCTCGCTCTCTCTTCTCTCGCTCTCTCTCTCCCTATCTCTTCTCTCTCTCTCTCTCATGCTCAGTCACACAATCTCTCTCTCTCTCTGTCTCCTTCAACTTTGACTATAACTCATACGTATAAACAAAATAAAAGCTCAGTTAAAATCATCTCCACTTTGAATTGCTAGAGAACTTAAACGGAGAAGTGCCATCCCCATGTGTTAGGCAGTTCAATAGATAGCGACTATGACGTCACAGAGATAGATAGTGACTTACACTATATACATTATGCTGTGTCAAATATTTAATATAGACACAAACATACTTCAAACTTACACACTTGAGATATATTCACATAATGTCGACTGCATGTCGCTTGTTTATTTTATTGTGCACAATGATACACTAACAAAACATATATCTAGTGCATTAATGTAGTTGTGTGCTCTATAGGGTGGTTTCATTCACGTTAAAGTCAACGCCATAAGTGAGTACTAAATAACATTGGCCAGTATAGGAAAATTGCACATTTTGCCAGTTTAAAAATACTAAGCAATTTTTTTGAGAGAATTGATGCTGTTAACAAATTGAATAAGGCTTTCAAGTATGCGAGAAAAATAAAATGACAAAAAAATGACTTATTTTCCGAAGATAATATAGCAAAATCCCACGTTTGTCCTATGCTAAGCAATGTTATTCGTTGCTCAAATATGGCATCAAAGCGCATTTATTATGACGTCATGCGCACACACCCTATAGGGACAAATTACGTATTTATGCTGATATTACGTCATCTAACATAAATAGTACAACATTATGTTGGAATTGCATTAATAATTATACTGCACAGAGTAGCATAGTAATTTAATAATATAGCATTTAGGGTGTATGCATTCATGTTAAAGTCAACGCCATGTTGGATAACTCAATAACATGGGTGACATAGGGAAATAAATAATTTTGCCAGTTTAAAAACACTATTCAATATTTTTGAGAGCATTGATGCTGTAAATATGTTGAATTGGTATCTCAAGTATGTGAACAAAATAACAATAACAAAAAATTAATCGATTTCCCAAAGAAAATTGGCTTAAATGAAGTTTGTCCTATGCTGAGCAATATATGTTATTCATTTCTCCAGTAAAGCCTCCAAGCGCATTAAATATGACGTCATGCATGTGCATACACCCTTTATTATGATTTGCACAAAATTAATGTTGCAGAAATCGGAATAAATGGGAGATTTTTTTTTTTTTTTTTTTTTTAATTTCTTCTAAGGTAAGATTTTACCTGAATTTTACATGTAACCTGAATTTGGGCGATGGTAATTGTAAGGGTTTAAGAATAACGGTATAAAAAATACCAACTATTGATGCACTACCTGAATAGCTACTTCACCTGTAGTTATCATTATTATTAGATTTACCTT
>OX439133.1:5433418-5508418 GCA_949318235.1 Ecdyonurus torrentis | reverse complement strand
TGGCTACTGAATCTTCTACGGTCAATACTTGCCGAAATAAATGCCCGATTGATGACGTCAGAGTCTTTTTTAGGACGATTTTCAAAAATTAATTAAAAATACTTCCCATGCTCCAATCGTTTTAAGAAAAAATAGCGCTACAAAAATTTTTAAAGTTTTTTTTTCAAAAATTTCATAAAAAGTGGGGGTTAAAAAAATTGTAATTTTCTAATCTAGATGCAGATATGAACTTAAATCAAAAGATTAAGAAATTCAAAAATTTTGATACAATTTTATTCAGATTTGCATTGCCTTTGATTGTTAACGGATCAACAAAAGTACGGAAAAGTATAAATCTATATAAAATAGAAAGAAAAAAAAAGAAAAGGAAAAAAAAATAGAAAAAAAAAAAAAAAGTTTCTTGCCGGGAAATAAGGGACGGGATTTTTAAAAATCAGATTAAAATTTGGCCCGTATTTTCAATCTCATGTGTTCATGTGTAATCCTTTAAATTTTGATAAAAAAACGGATAAAATAATTCGGATAAAAATTTGGATAACTGTTATATAATTGTTGTTTACGGTCTACGGATATATATATATATATATATATATATATATATATATATATATATATATATATATATATATATATATATATAAAAATATATATATATATATATATTTCAGCATCAAGATGCATAGTATAATATTAAGTAATTTGCATACACACTAAAAAAAAAGCGTTAAAAAGCTTGTACACAGTTTTGCAATGCTTTTAAAGCCATAGACCACATAAAACAACATGTGCTTTTTAATGAATAAACACGAAATAGGATCTTCAAAACTGATGACAATTTTTACCAGAATGTTAATGTAGCCCCACGAGAGAGCGTGAAATATAACTGTAAAGTATGCAATTTGCGTAAAAATTCATGTTTATGACGTCAGAAACATGCAAAAATTAGTATGAAATGTTGTGCGGGTGGCATAAATCGAATATTCTGATCACTGCTACGGGGCTACTTTTGGGTTTTGAGACAAACTAAAGTTATTTATGTAAATCCCATCAAGTGTTTTGTGATATAAATGCTTATGTTTTTCTCTGGTCTATTCCTTTAGGTATTGAGTGATCAACGGTTATGACGTCACTAAACGTTGACATAACGATAAAAGCGTAAATACGTCACAGGCGTTACAATCACAATGGAATAAACGTTAAACTTGGCCGTTAAACTTCTAAGATTATTCTATTCAGTCATCTAGTGACGTCATTTACGCTTTTATCGTTATATTGTCAACGTTTAGTGACGTCATAACCGTTGATTTTGCAATACTTAAAGGCATAGACCAGAGAAGAACATAAGCATTTATATCACAAAACACTTGATGGGATTAACACAAATAACATTAGTTTGTCTCAAAACCCAACAATAGTCCCGTAGCAGTGATCAGAATATTCGATTTATGCAACCCGCACAACATTTTCATACTAATTTTTGCATGTTTCTGACGTCATAAACATGAGTTTTCACGCAAATTGCATACTTTACAGTTTTTTCACACTCTCTCGTGGGACGTGGGGCTACATTAACATTCTGGTAAAAATTATCATCAGTTTTGAAGATCCCATTTCGTGTTTATTCATTAAAAAGCACATGTTGTTTTATGTGGTCTATGGCTTTAAAGCATTGCAAAACTGTGTACAAGCTTTTTAACGCTGTTTTTTAGTGAGTAATCTATTATGACTTTTTATTTTATTTAATTGCTCCTTTTTTTATAGAATATTTTAAACAATGAAGGTGGATACTTTCCCTTAACGTTGACTGAAATAAACAAAGGTAATTCAAATAACATATTATTATTATTGTTGAAATAATTTCATAATATTTTGCTCATAAAATTAAAATATTTTTAGGTTCTTAACAATCTGGACCCGGATATCACGTGATCAATAACAGAACCTACTTCGTTCAAACTGAGCGATGGGTAAGATTAAAAATCACTTGAAATTTAAAGGAATAGACCAGAAAAAAACATAAGCATCACAAAACACTTGATAAGAGTTTCATAAATAACTTTAGTTTGTCTCAAAACCCAACTGTAGCTCCGTAGCAGTGATCAGAAATTTCAATTTATGCAACACGCACAACATTTTCATACTAATTTTTGCATGTTTCTGACGTCATAAACATGAATAGTCACTCAAATTGCATACTGTACAGTATTTTCACGTTCTCTAGTGGGGCTACATTAACATTCTGGTAAAAATTGTCAACAGTTTTGAAGATCCCATTTCGTGTTTATGCATTAAAAAGCTCATGTTGTTTTATGTGGTCTATGGCTGTTCTGTTCCAGGAGCCGTGGTACTATGCAATGCACGAATGTAACAATATTAAAATGAAGCTAGCATCACTGGAGTCACAAGAGAAACATGACGTCATCGTGCAATATCTCACGGACAATGGTAAGTTGAATGTAATGACCGCTTATGTTTATACTCAAAATGCGGAAAAGGAAATGCTGGAAGAGGAAACCACGTGACGGTAAAAGTGGGAGGTAGTTCAGGGGGAGCCCAGGCGCAGAATTTCAAATAAGCCCCGCCCACAAACTACCCAGCTGATCGGTTTTGATGACGTCACTCTGGGACCAAGTGCAATGTAAAAAGATCTATCAAGCCCCTTTAAACTGGATTTACGCCAAAATACGTACCTTTGACGAGTTTTTCACCCCTAAACAAAAGATGTATTGGTATTTCAGGACATTAAATCTGGGGTTATCATATCGCTAGAGATAAATGCTACAATTTTATTGTCCAAAAAGCACCTTCCCACAGCCAATATAATGGCAATCTGGTCCCCAAAACTACGTCACACGCGCAGGCGCAGAAGCACTTGCGGAAATCGCAACCAAAATGAAGCTTTTTATGCACTCATGCTATATAAATACATCTTGTAGCTTGCTGCTAGCACCAACTTTTCTCCCACTTTTACCGTCACGTGGTTTCCTTTTCCGGGACTTCCTTTTCTGCATTTTTAGTTAAAGGCATAGACAACATGAAAACATTATGATTTATATCACAAAACACTTGATGGGACTTACATAAATAACATTAATTGGTCTCAAAACCCAACTGAAGCGCCGTAACAGTGATCAGAAAATTTTGATTTATGCAACCCGCACAACATTTTTATACTAGTTTTTGCCTGTTTATGACGTCATAAACAGAAATATTCACGCAAATTGCATACTTTACAGCTTTTTCACGCTGTCTTGTGGGGTCACATTTACATTCTGGTAAAAAATATCATCAGTTTTGTAGATCCCATTTTGTGTTAAAGAACATGTTGTTTCATGTTTTCTATGCCTTAACATAAGTGGTCGCTATATTTTTACATTAGCCTTGTTTGTAAATCCACTTTTTTGTATACTTTTCTACAGAAAACAAGCATACGATCAACAAACACTTAATACTTTTTAAATAGGATTGTGAATATATTTAGGGCAAGTTTACAGGTTTATAAACAATTCTAGCAGTAAAAATCAGCTGGATTCATTAAGCGAAAAATCATTTATTTATTCCTTTATTTACTCATTCATTCAAAATAGACAAGGAAAGATCAAATTTTGATCATCCTTGTCTAATTATTTGACTAAATATTCTACAATTCCAGGTCTACTCTCGGACTACTGGGTCTCAGGTCTGAAGACTCGTGGAGGTTGGTTTTGGTCCAGTCTTGGTCAGGTGTTCACATTCACGGCTTGGCACGAAGGAGTTCCTGAAGAACCTGGCCTCTGTGACGTATGCCTTAACTTGCTAGGAGAGAAGTGGTGGGATGTACCTTGCGAACTGATGTATCATTTCATATGTGAGCAACTGGATTAAAGTCCTTGTTTACTTACTTTTTTATCATTTAAAATACTAGATTGATTATTAACATACCTTATTATCCATGAATTAGACACCAACACGTTGATTTTGTATTTATTTTCATTTTGACGGTTATTTCACGCATCTAACGTCAGTATGTACCGCCGCCAATCACAGTCACCGCTCTATTTACGTGATTAATTTAAGTACCTCCCTTAAAGGCATAGAACACCTTGAACAAAAAACTTGCCTAATGTCCTAACATATCTAAATTTCAACGTTAATTGGACCAGAGTCATTGATTTCTAATTTACTTTCCATTTACAAAATGACAAATGCGGGTTTATGACGTCACATTTCACTAGTCCACGTGCGCGAAAACAGTCGAGCCCTTACGACACAAACCCGCAGCTCTCATTTTGTAAATGGCAAATAAATTAGAAATCAATGACTCCGGCCAAATTAACGTTGATATTCAGGTATGTTAGGATATTTTAGACATGCTTTTTGTTCAAAGTGTTCTACGCCTTTAAGTTCTTTGCACGCCATCACGGTCCCATTGGTACATTGTGACGTCAGATGCGTGAAATAACCGTCAAAGTGAAAATAAATACAAAATCAATGTTTTGGTGTCTAATTCCTAAATAATAAGGTATGGTAATTATTAATCTAGTATTCTAAATGATAAAAAAGTAAGCTGACAAGAGCTTTAAGGCCATTATAAACTCTGTGATATACAAAATAAAAAACTATGTTTTTATATAAATATTTACAACAAAATTGTCTAAAATAGATTGTATAAATAAAAAGTAAATAAATAATTAACTTTCTTAAAGTATCCTCATTTAAGTTGAACTTATTAATATTGTTTTATCACCGTTGCTTATTAAATAATATTTTATTAATTATAGTTAAAGTAGTGGCAACTTCATTATTAATGTAAACAAAGTGGAATAATAGAGGAGAGAGAGAGAGAATAGAGGGGTGAGAGAGAAATATATAAATAGAGATATAGACAGTGAGAGCATAGAGGGTGAGAGAGCCAGAGATATGGAGAGTGAATAGAAAAGGTGAGAGAGAAATATACAGAGAGACTGGCAGAGAAAAAGATAGAGGGAGAGAGAAAGAGATAGATAGATAGATAGATAGATAGATAGATAGATAGATAGATAGATAGATAGATAGATAGATAGATAGATAGATAGATAGATAGATAGATAGATAGATAGATAGATAGATAGATAGATAGATAGATAGATAGATAGATAGATAGATAGATAGATAGATAGATAGATAGATAGATAGATAGATAGATAGATAGATAGATAGATAGATAGATAGATAGATAGATAGATAGATAGATAGATAGATAGATAGATAGATAGATAGATAGATAGATAGATAGATAGATAGATAGATAGATAGATAGATAGATAGATAGATAGATAGATAGATAGATAGATAGATAGATAGATAGATAGATAGATAGATAGATAGATAGATAGATAGATAGATAGATAGATAGATAGATAGATAGATAGATAGATAGATAGATAGATAGATAGATAGATAGATAGATAGATAGATAGATAGATAGATAGATAGACAATAAAAGGCTTGAGAGAGAAACAGAGACAGAGATTAAAAGATGAGGGAGAGAGACAGAGAATGGAAGTTAAGAGAGAGAGAGAGAGAGAGAGAGAGAGAGAGAGAGAGAGAGAGAGAGAGAGAGAGAGAGAGAGAGAGAGAGAGAGAGAGAGGCTAAAACGAGGGTGACAAAGTTTACTAAATTAAGTATACAAATTTAGGTGACACAGAATCCCTTTTAAAGCAAATAATAAAATATTTGTTATTTATATCAATGAAATGTTTTTAAATTTAAACTCAAAGCAGGTAGAAAATTTAATCAATATGCTTGAGTTGTTATATAGCTTATTTTATAGCTAAAATATAATATAGAAATTATTAATTAAAATGCATAATATATACAAATAATTATATCTCATTTAAAATGCATATAGTGTGTGTACGCATGACGTCATTCTGAATGCTTTTCAATGCTCTTCTTGAGCAATAAATAACATTGCTCAGCATATGAAAAACGTAGTTTTTGCCTATTATCTTTGGAAATTTAGCTTTTTTTGGTCATTATTATTTTTCTCACATACTTGAGGTACTAATTCAACCTGTTAACAGCATCAATGCTCATCACAAAAAAATTACGAAGTATTTTTAAACTGGCAAAATGTGTCATTTTCCTATACTAGCCCATGTTATTTAGTGATCCAACATGGCGTCGACTTTAACATGAATGCATACACCCTTTATACCCTTTACCTATAGGGTGTATGCATTCATGTTAAAGTCAACGCCATGTTGGATAACTCATTAACATAGGTGGCATAGGAAAATAAATTATTTTGCCAGTTAAAACACACTATACAATATTTTTAAGAGCATTGATGCTGTAAATATGTTGAATTAGTATCTCAAGTATGTGAAAAATATAAGAATAACAAAAAATTGACAGATTTCTTAAAGAAAATTGGCTGAAATGAAGTTTGTCCTATGCTGAGCAATGTTATTCACTACTCCAGTATGGCCTCCAAGCGCATTAAATATGACGTCATCCGCATACACCCTATATAGCCTATAATTATAGAATATCCCTAATTACTTATGATATATTTTTAATAAATTATTATATTATTATCTAAAAAAAAACAGCTGCACTTAAAGCAATCAATAAAAAATTAATTAACGAAATGATTGATTTATTGGTACCTAAGGGATAAAAGAAAAACCAATAAATAAATCAATAATCGGATAAGATTCCTGTGAGGTTTTTATCTGAAAAAAAATATATAAACTTTTTTTTTCTATAAAATTTTGCGTGTTTTATGCAATAAAATTTATCGGTAACTCTCTCTCTGTTATGGTTAGAATATTTTTTAAATCCATTTTCTCTGTAAAAAATATATATATATAATATACACAGAGAAAAAGAATACGTAAGCAGAATTTACCTATTGACTGATAAAGAAACAATAGCTTGTTCTGTAAAGTAAAGTGAATCTCAACAACAGTGATTGGCTGACCAACAAAATACGACACATTCATTGTTTGATCTTGTTTTTTGAGCTAACAAAATTGACAAAAATTGAGTCACATGAAGAGCATGGAACTTTTTTGTGTGGAGTTTCTTTCATTCTTATCAAGTTCAAAGTTCTAAACGAAGAAATAACAATGATCGACCATATGTATAAACGTAGTAAACAGGTAACGAAGTCATAATCAGCTGTTATAACAAAGGAACATATCGACACAAAAGTTGCGCCGGAAGTCTGACTTTGCAGAACGAGCTAATGACTGTTTCTGTTTACTCAAAATACGGAAAAGAAAGTGACCGGAAGAGGAAACCACGTGATGCTAAAAGTGGGAGGTACCTCAAGGTTAGCTTTCTTCTCTCACCAACTTTTCTCCCACTTTTACCGTCACATGTTTTCCTTTTCCGGAACTTCCTTTTTCTGTTTTTTAGAGTAAACAGACGCACTCAATTGTTTTGAGTCTGACTATAAGTGATTTTGGTTACATCCACTTCCGTTTCCACTTACTATGCATGCGCAGTACTGCAAAACGGAAGCGGATGTGAGCGAAATTGCTTATAGTCAGCTTTATAACAATTTTTTCCTTTACTAGTCAATACATTTGTCAATAAATATATATACGCTAGAAAATTGTTTTTACAGTGTACCTTGTTATTGCGATCAAATGTAATGCTATGAATTTTAAACTTTTTTTTTGTTTGTATAAAAAATAAAAATGTAGTTTACAAATAAAGTCAAAAATGTTATAGCTGAATTCAATAATTTCATAAATTTCTTATAAATAATTCAAAAGATCATGAACATTTGAATTACATTGTGAATTAGATTGAAAACAACCCTTAGTTTAGAGATACCAATGTTTTTATTTACCATTTACAAAATATAGATATAAATTAAATGTATAATTTGGGGAAAAGAAAGACTTATGAAAAATTAAATATGTAAATTTGGAGGACCAGATAGATTTTTAAGATAAATTTTCCAAAAAAAAAAAAAAAAGGTGCTTTTTTTTTTTTTTTTTTTTTTTTTTTTTTTACAGAATTTTATACCGTAGTAATATTACCCACATTAAAGGAAAAAAAAATAGCCATTTGAAATTACAAAATAACAATTCTAATAAAAAAACAACATCTAATTAATATTAGAAAAAATAATAATTAAAAAATTCTCCAATATTTTATTATCTAAAACTTTTAAATATTATTAAAAAAGTTTAATAAATATATACTGACCAGAAAAATAAAATATTTTCTCTATATTTTTTTTTATTAAATTAATAAAATAGAGGTTGTTATAGCTTTGTGTGTGTGTGTGTGTGTGTGTGTGTGTGTGTGTGTGTGTGTGTGTGTGTGTGTGTGTGTGTGTGTGTGTGTGTGTGTGTGTGTGTGTGTGTGTGTGTGTGTGTGTGTGTGTATTATATATATATATATATATATATATATATATATATATATATATATATATATATATATATATATATATATATATATATATATATATATATATATAAAGTAAAAAAGCTGCTGTTTGTTGTTATTAAATTCCAGTTGTAACCAAATTAATGTAATGATTGTTTAGGTAAATTTGCTTGGAGGTAAAAACAACATTCCATTCCTTGCTGCTTATTTGTATATATATGTATGAAAGGAAAGTAAAATTATTGGTTTTTTACCTTTAACGTTTTGTAGTATATTATACGGTAATAACAAAATCGATACAATGGAAAGTGTTTTTACTGGGAAAATAATGTGAACATACAAATTTTCTAATGTCCAGTATAGAATAGGGTGATTGCATTCATGTTAAAGTCAACGCCATTTTGGATCACTCAATAACAGGGTTGGCATAGGAAAATAACTCATTTTGCCAGTTTAAAAACACCATGCAATATTTTTGAGAGCATTGATGCTGTAAATATGTTGAATTAGTATCTCAAGTATGTGAGAAAAATGACAATAACAAAAAATTAAGCGATTTCCCAAAAAGAATTGCCTTAAATGAAGTTTGTCCTATACTCAGCAATGTTTATCACTACTCCAGTATGGCCTCCAAGCGCATTAAATATGACGTAATGTGGAGACACCCTATAGGGTGTTTGCATCATGTTAAAGACGACGCCATATGTAAGCACTAACAAACATGGGCTGGTTTAAAGGCATAGACCACATAAAACAACATGTGCTTTTTTATTGAATAAACACGAAATGAGATCTTCAAAACTGTTGACAATTTTTACCAGAATGTTAATGTAACCCCACGCGAGAGCGTGAAAATACTGTAAAGTATGCAATTTGAGTGTCTTTTCATATTTATGACGTCAGAAAAATGCAAAAATTAGTATGAAAATGTTGTGCGGGTTGCATAAATTGAATTTTCTAATCACTGCTACGGAGCTACAGTTGGGTTTTGAGACAAACTAATGTTATTTCTGTAAATCCCATCAAGTGTTTTGTAATATAAATGCTTATGTTTTTCTCTGGTCTATTCCTTTAAGTAATGCACTAATTTTTAGAGTGGGAGAAAGAAATGGTATAAATTGTTTTGAATCTTTCTTACGTTAAATGAGAGCACATTCTCTACTCAAATCAATCAAATTGATAATCTCATATTATCCATACTGTGGATTATAGTTAAAATGTTAACGCAATATTTTTTTCATAGTTAAATTAAAGATTGACATTTACCTTGAAAAAAAAAACAAAGATTTCATTTTTTTGAAAGAAAACAAGATTATCTATAATAAGATAAAATTATTTGTTTTTGTTTTTCTAGAGATATTTTAAGATAAGATTCAAAACTATATAATACTTAAATTATGTGTAAAATATTCAATTTTTTCATTAGATTTGCAAGCATGAAGTCGTGGATTTGTATTGCACTTTGTTTGGCAGCAGCTCAGGTAAATTTTTTATTATTATATTTGTGCATGGAAAAAATTATCTAAAGAGTTACTATTTGGACTTTTTTTTTTATAATAAATTCTTTAGATACATACAAAGTTTTTTAGAATCTAAAAAGTTAACTATTTACCGCTAAAGAAATTACGTTTATACGAACGAGTTACTCTTTAAACTTTTTCCAAAAATGTTATTAGTTTGTACTAAAGAGTTACTTATATTATTAGTTATATCGATATTGTTGTGAAAAAAAGGCTTATCTCGTATTTTGTCAGGGGAAGCAAAAGGCCTATCTCGTTTTTTCAGTGGAAGCAAAAGGCCTATCTCGTTTCCGACAAAAAACGAGATAGGGCTTTTGCTTCCCCTGACAAAATACGAGATAGGCCTTTTTTCGAAACAAGATCAATATGTATCTGAATAATTTCTTATATTTAAGTTTTCTGTGTGGATATTGGTAACAATTCAACGGTTCTCGTAAAATTCAAAATGTTTTTTTTTTTTTTTTTTTTTTTTTTTTTTTTTTTTTTTTTTTTTTTTTTGCGAATTTTAATTAGTTTTTTTTTTCCAAAATGCAAAGAGTTTTTGTTTCTAAAATCGAGCAGCTATATGGGTCAGGTGGGTCATATATTTAATTTTCATTATTACATAAAATTCGAGTATTTACTTTCCTTTTATTTTTAGAAACTTTTTTCGGGGTACATTATTGTTTTTATTTTGGTCGAAAGCATGCCCTACAGAATAAAAAGGGGGGTGGCATATTGGAGCACAATGAAATGGATTATTTTAATGCATACTGCAACATTCAATGCTAATTATGCTTTGATAAGAAGTCATCAAGTAATATGATTGTCTTTTTCGTTGTATTATATAGTCAGTATAAAATACAAAAATTTTCATATTTTTAGCAATTCCTCATCTCTCTATTCTATTAAAATCTCAATACGAAACGTTTGAACGTAACTAATTATACTATTTTTCAGGCAAGCCCAAGAAATGTGAAGCCTGTTTTGAATGCTGCACCTCCAACTAGAGGTAAAGAATTAATCTAATAAAACTACTTAATATACTCTTAAAGGAATAGACCAGAGAAAAACATAAGCATTTATATCACAAAACACTTGATGGAACTTACATTAATAAATTTAGTTTGTCTTAAAACCCAACAGTATCCCCGTAGCAGTGATCAGAAAATTTGATATACGCACAACATTTTCATACTAATTTTTGCATGTTTCTCACGCCATAAACATGAATTTTCACGGAAATTGCATTCTTTACAGTTTTTTCACGCTCTCTCGTGGGGCTACATTAACATTCTTGTAAAAATTGTCATCAGTTTTGAAGATCCCATTTCGTGTTTATTCATTAAAAAGCACATGTTGTTTTATGTGGTCTATGGCTTTAAATCATCAAGGAAAGAAGTAAGAAGTTGATGGAAGGGTGAAAAGAATTAATTGGACAGAAGTAGGGATGGATAGAGGGAATAAAATAGAACAAATTTAGTTACCCCATATTCTATGTTTTCAAAATAACTTCAATATAAATAAATATTAATTTATTATGTATATTTCATCTGCTGCTAATTTATTGTTTGAACAATAAATACTATTATTTATTTATTATTTATTTATTTATTATTTATTTATTTATTTATTTATTTATTTATTTATTTATTTATTTATTTATTTATTTATTTATTTATTTATTTATTTATTTATATATATATTTATTTATTTATATATTTATTTATTTATTTATTTATTTATTTATTTATTATTTATTTATTTATTTATTTATTTATTATTTATTTATTTATTTATTTATTTATTTATTTATTTATTTATTTATTTATTTATTTATTTATTCATTTATTTATTTATTTATTTATTTATTTATTTATTTATTTATTTATTTATTTATTTATTTATTTATTTATTTATTTATTTATTTATTTATTTATTCATTTATTTATTTATTTATTTATTTATTTATTTATTTATTTATTTATTTATTTATTTATTATTTATATAAATGATTATTTCCAGGCTTGACTGAACGTATTATCGGTGGCAGTGTTGCTAGCCATGGTCAGTTCCCATACATGGCTGACCTCTGGATGAACACTGGGTCATTCTGTGGAGGATCTCTTATCAGTGATACGGTCGTGCTTACTGCAGCACATTGTGTGGAGGGGTAAGGAGCAGCAATAACTACACTCTAAAAAATGATGCATTACTTTAGTTACGAATTCTAACAAGGAATAGACCAGAGAAAAACTTAAGCATTTATATCACTAAACATTTGATGGGATTTACATAAATAACTTTAGTTTGTCTGAAAACCCAACAGTAGCCCCGTAGCAGTGATAAGAAAATTCGATTTATGCAACACGCACAACATTTTCATACTAATTTTTGCATGTTTCTGACGTCATAAACATGAATTTTTACGCAAATTGCATACTTTACAGTATTTTTACGCTCTCTTGTGGGGCTACATTAACATTCTGGTAAAAATTGTCATCAGTTTTGAAGATCCCATTTCGTGTTTATTCATTAAAAAGCATATGTTGTTTTATGTGGTCAATGGCTTTAAGATAATCACTTTTAAGTTATTATGAGTAGCTAAAATAATGCATTTTAGCAAGTTATTAAAAATAGCTAATTTAAGTTGTTTTAAGTTGTTTTTTTTAAGCTATTTTAAGTAAAAATTGCTATTGTTAATAATTTACTACTATGCATTATTTTAGCTACTCATAATAACTTAAAAGTGTATATCTTAAATAAGTTAAATTCGTAACTAAAGTAATGCACTAATTTTTAGAGTGTATTTAAAAAATAGTAATAATTTAATGTTTCTATTAAACAAATAATCGATTGTTGGATTTTTAACTGACTTTAAAGTATTCTTAAATTCTCCGGACTGGATACAGTCCGTGCCACGTAAGGATGTTTGCGATTAATCGAAATCGAGCCACGAGCCAATAGACACTCAAGCGCTGAAGGTCGCTAGGAGGTGGGGTAATGTTAACTATATGGAGAGATTTTAGGCGCTCTCTTATTGGTTGCATCCTTAGATGGCACGGACTGTAGTTTTGGATGATAAATGAATAATTGAGTTAATAAATGACCAAATAATTAATTAATGTAATATAATTTCAGCTCTTCCTCTGTGGATGTATACTTGGGAACACAAAATTTGTACCAAAATCCTCCAGAACGTTCCGTGTATACTTCACTTAGAATTATAATGCACCCTGCGTATGCTTGGCCTTCAAATGATATCGCATTGATTATTTTACCTCAAGTCGCTCTATCAAGTAAGTTCAGTTGATTTGTGGATTCAGTTTTGCAATCTTAAGGGTTATGACGTATTCAAGCTTGGTTATTCAAACAGAAACATTAAAGGCCTAGAACACTTTGAACAAAAAAAATCTAATATTCTAATACACCTATCAACGTTGATTTGTCCGGAGTCATTGATTTTTAATTTATTTTACATTCACAAAATTACAGCTGCGGATTTGTGACGTCACAGGTTTCCACGCGCGTGGACTAGTAAGCTGTGACGTCACAAACCCGCAGCTGTCATTTTAGGAATGGAAAATAAGTTAGAAATAAATAGCTCTGGCAAAATCAACGTTGATATTTAGACATGTTAGGATATTAGAATGTTTTTTTTAACGTGTTCTACGCTGTTAAGTGACTTCAGAAGCGCTATACAACCAAGTTAAGAAATATAATGGACTTAATTTTCAAAATTTCTAGGTTTTGTTCAACCAATCCGCATGCCACGTTGGTCTGATGTTGGTACCACTTTT
This sequence comes from Ecdyonurus torrentis, assembly GCA_949318235.1. Classification (NCBI taxonomy): domain Eukaryota; kingdom Metazoa; phylum Arthropoda; class Insecta; order Ephemeroptera; family Heptageniidae; genus Ecdyonurus; species Ecdyonurus torrentis. The sequence goes on along the minus strand of OX439133.1, from coordinate 5,494,745 downwards.
GTTGGAACTTTGACCTCTTTCAGTGGCTGGGGACAATTTGAAGATGGAAGTAAGTATATTTGTTTTGTTCACACAGGGCAAAAAAGAAAAGAAAAAATTATGCTGCGTTGAATAGTCGCTGTATATTGTAAAAATCACAAATAATGTTGTTATTTTGTGATAATGTAACTTATAATGCTGACCATCTTAACCATATCCATTACCCATGACCGGTTGCACTCATATTTAAGAGCCACCATTTTGTTGGTCAGGAATACATAGGCCAGCATAGGAAAAACGACATTTTTATTATTTTAATAGCAAAAGAAGCTTCAAACCTCAATCAAAGCCTTATTTCTAGCTCCTAATAAGTTTAAAGAATATGAGAAATTTTTGTTCAGTTGAAATAAACAATTTTTATGTGAAAAATGAGGAGAAATGATGTTTCCCCTATGCTGAACAATACATTAGGCACCACAAACATGGCGACAAAGCGCAAGGATGTGCAAAGGGTATATAATAATAATAATAAGTAACTTTATTAAGGCGTTGTGAGGGCTTGACAGCCCTATGTTACAAAACCTTGACCACAACATTACATGAGAAAAATACATAAGCAAAGAAAAAATAAGAACTACAAACAGAAAACAATAATGTTATCCAATAATACGCAATAAATCAGAATATTTATACATTCACATTTCCTTTTAATTTATAATATACTATAGATGCATATAATTTTTTTTTTAATTATTTTTTTTATTTATTTTTTTTTTTCAATTTTTTGCTTATGTTAGAAAAATGATTTACTATAACAGCTTCTCTGCTAGATATTTAAATATATAAGTTTTTTGGTCACATTTTTTTTTTATTCAAATATCTAGCAGATTAAGTAAATTTAACAATATAAATTAGTTTATGTTTAATAAATTTTAAGAAATAGTACATTTATAAACGATTTTTTTTATTCGTTTTAATATTTGGCTTGAAAATAACTTTTAATGAGATCTTTTTCTATGTAAGATTTAAACACATTAATGGACGGATTTGAGCGTACTTTTTTAGGGAGAACGTTCCACAGTCTATAACCTTGAACTTGAAAGGCATATTCTGGAGCATCTCTACCTACGAAAGGGGCCGCTCGCAGTGAGAAATTATCCGCTCTCGTGTTTTTGCGTTCCCGACCACTTGACAATAAATTGAACAAAGTATTTAAATAGGGAGGCATAAACCCATCATGTAAAATTTTGTGAACTATAATTAGTTTGTGCAAGTCACGTCTTTCTTTGATTTTTAACATTAAGATTTTGCTATAATAATTAGTGACGTGTAGAGATTTTTAGTAGTTACTTGTGGTTGAGTTTTTGATACAGGGAAATTCTCAATCATCTTATTGTTTCAGGCTCAATCAGCGACGAACTGAAGTTCCTGACCAATGTTCCTGTAATTTCGAACGCTGATTGTTATGCAGTTTACGGTAGCATCGTGATTGACTCACACATCTGCTCCTTCACAGATAATACCTACAATGGATGTCTGGTAAATATCAGAAAATATGCCTTTAGCAAATTTACACTTGTAATATTTAAAGGCGTAGAACAAAAATCTTGGCATTTTTTTGTTGTTGCTATTTTTGAGTTATCGTGCGCAACACCCATCCCAATCAAGACAGTAATGCTGTTCGTAAACCCTGTTCTTTGCTCCTAAAATGACGATCAGCTATGGTTAATCAAATGGAATGCGCATTTTTTGGTGCAAGAGAACAGGGTTTACGAACAGCATTATTGTCTTATCAAAAACTAAGGACTTTCTAATTAATGGAAAAGCACACACAGGCCGGCCATGGCCCAAGTACCAGGGGCGGATCCAGGAATTTTGTTTTGGGGGGGCGATCCCCCAGGAAAATAATCATGAAGGACCGGGGGGGGGGGGGGGCGGGTAGCGCGCCGCAGGCGAAAAATTTTATTTGGCCACGCCCCTTTTTGGAAAAATCTGCCAAATAAGTATGCTTTTGAAAAAATATTCTTGAATTGCAAAATTTTTGATTTGGTAGTTTTTTTCTTTTTTTTTTCCTTTTTTTTATGTATAAGCAAAAAAAGAAGTAAAAGTAAGACAAAATGATTTCCGGAGTATTTTCTATTTTGATATCTTCAAAATTCTTTTTTTCTTTTATTTCCATTCTCCTTACAATCAAATATGCAATAAATTATTAATGTTATTTCATTGAAAAAAAAAAAAATCTTGAAAACAAAAAATCTTGAAAAAAAAAAAAAGGTCAAAATTTAAAAAATAAACTATTATATTGTGTATTATTATTATTATTATTTTTTTTTTTTTTTTTTTTTTTTGGTATCCCAATTTTCTAAAAATTGTTTTCCACTTTTTAAAACTATTATGATATTGTAAAACATAACTTATATTTGGATGGAAAAATATTTTGAGATAAAAATTATAAAATTTACACTTAAGAACTATATCTCTGGTATATTACCCTGATGACATGACAACTAAGGGGATGTAAATTTTTTTTTTTTTTTTTTATATACTCATAGGATTCAAACGCTTATTCATTAATAAAAGTTGCGCCGAAGGCGCAAAAAAAATTTTTAATGGACTAATTTTTTTTTTGAATTTTTGCTCATTTTTTTCCACCCACGTGGGCCATTTGGGGGGGGCGGTCGCCCCCACCGCCCCCCCCCTGGATCCGCCCCTGCCAAGTACACAGTCCGGCATTTGCCATGACAGTCCAGAGAAACCGTGGAAACATCTAGGCAGGCTTGGTATATCCTTACATACCTAAATATCAACATGGCCGGAGTCATAGATTCTTATTTAGATTTCATTCACAAAATGGCAAATGCGGTTTTATGACGTCACAAATAACTTCTTTACACGTGCGTGGTCTACTGATCCGTGACGTTATTGAACCGCATATGCTATTTTGTGAATAAAAAATAAAATTTCAAAATCAAAGGCTCTAGTCAAATTAATATTAATTTTTAGGTATTTTAGTATATTGGACAAGTTTTTTTTGGTTCAAGGTGTTCTACGTCTTTAAAGAACAAAAATTCACCTATTTAGCTAAAGTCCCTATATATCAAGTATTCTAACCAAATTATTTCTGTATTGTGTTGAAACCCTCACTAATATAACATGCATTTAAATGGCAATCGTGACCTCTCAACAATAAAAAAATTATATAAATTTCTTATGGGGCTGGAATACTTGGGAAATTCTAGTGTACTTTATATTTAGCTTATAACGTCACAATATTCAAAGTGTTCTAAGCCTTTAAAGAACAAAACTTCAGCTATGACGTCACAATGTTCCAGGGTGATAGCGGTGGTCCATTGGTCTACTCTGAAGATGGACAACCCACACAACTCGGTGTCTATGCTTTTATTTCATCTCCCAGCTGTCTGACAGGACCAGGAGGGTTTACTAGAGTTACTGATTTCCTGGCTTGGATTGAGAGTGAGGGAGGAGTAGCCATCAGACCTTAATAATAAACTGTTTATATCAGAGTACATCTTTTATTACCTATCTATAGACCCCTTGCACATCCTTGCGCTTTGTCGCCATGTTTGTGGTGCATAATGCATTGTCCAGCATAGAAGAAACTTCGCTTTTCCTCATTTTTCACATAAAAAATAGTTTGTTTTAACTCAACAAATTTTTCTCATGTCCTTCGAGCTTATTAGGAGCTAGGAATAAGGTTTTAATTGAGGTTTGAAGCTTTTTTTTGCTATATTAAAAAAATAAAAATGATGTTTTTCCTATGCTGGCCTATGTATTCCTGACCAACAAAATGGCGGCTCTTAAATATGAGTGTAAGCGGTCTATAATCATACAGTGGGCTACAAAAAATATTTCAGAGAGAAAAAGATTCTATGGTTTTTGCATATTATATAAATTTTGAAGCCATATGTGAGCAGTGGAAAAATAGTTAAACTATAGTCAAAATTAGGAGTTTTATCCATGAAATACGATTTCAAGACTATGTACAGCTCTGGCCAAAAGTTTGAGAACGATTTGTATAGGCAACCCGCAATCACGCAATGTTATCTTTATGAGAAAACGTTGCGGCCGCTGCTGCCCCGTTCTTAAACTAGTGGCCAAAGCTGTACAGTACAAAAATTTGAAGAAAAAAAAAAAAAAAAAAAAAAAACTATATTGCAGATGATTTGTAGATACACTCTAAAAACTGGTGCATTACTTTAGTTACGAATCCTAACTTATTTAAGATAATCACTTTTAAGTTATTATATGAGTAGCTAAAATAATATATTTTAGCAAGTTATTAACTATAGGTATTTTAACTTAAAATAGCTTAAATAAACTTAAAAAATACCTTAAAACAACTTAAATTAGCTATTTTTAATAACTTGCTAAAATGCATAATTATTGTAGCTACTCATAATAACTTAAAAGTGATTATCTTAAATAAGTTAGGATTCGTATTTAAAGTTATGCACCATTTTTTAGAGTGTAGGTTGAACTGTGTTAAAATATGCAAGAATAATAACAAGAACAAAAAAAAAAAAAAAAAAAAAAAAAAAAACTAAAATGAAGTTTGTCATAAGGTGACTGAGCAATGTAATTTATTACTCCAGTATGGCGTCCAAGCGCATTAAATATGACGTCATCCGCATACTCCATGTAATATTTTTCCGTCATTTTTGTGTGATTTAAAAAATGTTTTCTATGAGATAAAAAAAAAAAAAATCTAAAAAAAAATCTAAAAAAAAAAAAAAAAAAAAAAAAAAAAACTCTAGCCTACACTGATTAGATAGAAAAGTGTACAAAACGTTGCGTGTATTTATATGGTTGTGTAGTAAAGTACGAAGTACTGCGCGAGTTGGTTTGGACATACGACAGAGAGACGAAGATGAATGATGAGAATGATTGACAGCTGGTGATACAGCTGATATAACATTCAATTAATTAAAAACTAACATGACAATCGAGTCATCACTCCATGTAACATCTGCCTCTAATTATATTATATATTGCCTTTTAATTACCTTTTTTAAAGTAAAATTACCTGGTACCAGCCCTATATTGAATTAATCTAATAAATTTGTTTTATTTTATTTTTATTTTAATAACAAAATAATATTGAATAATATTGAACGAATGAATGAATGAATGAATGAATGAATGAATGAATGAATGAATGAATGAATGAATGAATGAATGAATGAATGAATGAATGAATGAATGAATGAATGAATGAATGAATGAATGAATGAATGAATGAATGAATGAATGAATGAATGAATGAATGAATGAATGAATGAATGAATGAATGAATGAATGAATGAATGAACGAACAAACTGATAAATAAATAAATTCATTCATCCACTACCTCCCTCCCTCCCTATATTATACAATGCAACATTTCAAAATTTCAGGATTTTTTTTTTTTTTACAACTTTAGTCAAATCTTGCAGTATAGTAGCTGATTTCCTGCTTTAACGCTATTTCTAATTCCAGCTATTAAGCACAATAAATTACTTAATAGTTGTTTCTTCGTGTATACATTACGGCTGACCTCAATGTAGTTTTTATCGTTAAATCGTGGTAAAAGGCGTCAGTAAAAAGTTGTCATGATACTTGCAGTACTAAGGTGCAATATAATACTTATATATATTTTGGCAAACTGCACTATAGCAGCTATATATACAAAACTTCAAGGTATAGGGAGAGAGAGATAAACTTTAACTTGGCAAGTATTAAACGTTCTTATCATAATCGTAAAAATAAAACTGAAACTCTCATTCTTTCTTTTTGTATCTGTGCCAATAAAAAAATACATATGCAATGTATATATAAACTTTTCTTTTATCAGGATATATCAATGCTTTTTTTAACTAATAAAATGTTAGTTTTTTTTATATTATATTTATAGCAATATGTTTGTTGTTATTTTGTTATCATATGTTTTCCTGTTTCTCTAGTTCTCGCTCTCTTTCTCTAGGACTATCTGTATCTCTCTCTCTCTCTCTCTCTCTCCCTCTTTCTTTCTCTCTTTCTTCCTCTCTGTCTCTGTCTCTGTCTCTGTCTCTCTCTCTCTCTTTTGAGCACTAAAAGTATATTTTAATTGTTTTATTCAAAGTTAGGACGAGAGTAGCCTAGAAATATGCTTTCAATTTTTATAACATGCCAGTTCTATCAAGTCAATAGCAAGCAGGCTCGGACTGGCCATAAGAGCAAGTCCGCAATTGCGGACGTGGCCCCCCCTGTTTGGAGGCCCCTAAGGCCCTAAAAGGGGCGTAACTAAGGTGTTACGCCCCCTTTGTGGCCCCTAACGAGGGTGTTACACCCCTTTTGCGGACGAGGCCCATTGATTGCCAGTCCGACCCTGATAGCAAGTGAAAATGCAAAATAGCACCTCTTTTTAAAATATAAAATATCAAAAAGAGAGGAAAACATTTTAAGAAATAATAGTAATTTCATGACTGGCTACTTAAAACTCTATTGGGGGGGGGGGGGGCGGAAATTGCAGCTTTATTTCTAGATTATAAAAAAAAACTGAAAAATATTTCAAAAAGGTGATTTTACGAATAAATAATTAAGCTATATCAGAAAACAACAAAAAAGAACAAAACAACTCAGAATTGAGTCAAAATTTTAAATTAACAAACATATCCCAATCCCAAAAATATCAGGGAAAAAAAATCATTACCGAACGATTATACACTTTAAATTAATACTAAAACAATCAAATTGGTGTTTAATAATATAATATCTAAAATATGATATTGCTATTGAATATATAAAAAACAATTACTTAAATACTTATTGTTGTTTTTTTTTTTTTATTTATTGTATAATTTACTATAATGAATTTTTTGAAATCAATTGAACCGACCGATAAGCCGATAACCCTGTTCTCTTGCACCAAAAAATGCGCACTCCATTTGCATAACCAATGGCGATCGTCATTTTTGGTGCAGAGAACAGGGTTTACGAACAGCATTTATGCCTTGATTGGAGTGTGTACCTTGTGAAATTAAAAAAAAAAAAATTAAATTAGTTAATCAAAAAAATGTATTATTAAAGCCATAGACCACATAAAAAAACATGTGCTTTGTAATGAATAGACACGAAATGGGATCTTCAAAACTGTTGACAATTTTTACCAGAATGTTAATGTAGCCCCACGAGAGAGCGTGAAAAAACTGTAAAGTATGCAATTTGCGTGAAAATTCATGTTTATGACGTCAGAAACATGCAAAAATTAGTATGAAAATGTTATGTGGGTTGCATAAATCGACATTTCTAATCACTGCTACGGAGCTACTGTTGGGTTTTGAGACAAACTAAAGTTATTTATGTAAATCCCATCAAGTGTTTTGTGATATAAATGCTTGTGTTTTTCTCCGGCCTATTCCTTTAATGTAAAAAAAAATGTATTAATAATAATAAAACCACGTATTTCCCGTCATAGTTTGATACGAATATTATCAACTTTCTTTTTCTTTTTTTATTTACAAAACTTCTTGACTAAAATCTTGCACTTGTGTTCGTGTTCGTATGACGTCATAAGTGAAGAAAAACTTATGCAATATAAAAACACGAGAAGGGACGAAATTGCTTAGGCTTGCAAGAAAATTCAAATTTGCATTTTGTATATGACAACTTTAAGCCCCCCTATTATTTGTTTTTTTCAAGAACGTTTGGGATTATATTGTGCTTTTATTACTCGTTTTTTAAATGAAAAAATTTTTAACAATAAAAATTGAGTTTCTAATTTTATAATAAAAGTTGAGTTTCTAATTTTAAAATAGAATTTCTGTTTTTTTTTTTTATAGAAATATGAAAATTTATGCTGTATTGTAGCATAAATGTTGCATTATTGGAATAGCATAAATAATTATGCTACACGGAAAAAAAATACGTAATTTATGCTGCATTTATGGCATTTATAGCTTAAAGAAATAGAACAGATAAAAACATAAGCATTTATATCACAAAACACTTGATGGGATTTACATAAATAACTTTAGTTTGTCTCAAAACCCAACTGTAGCTCCGTAGCAGTGATCAGAAATGTCAATTTATGCAACCCATACAACATTTTCCTACAATTTTTTTGCATGTTTCTGACTTCATAAACATGAATAGTCACGCAAATTGCATACTTTACAGTATTTTCACGCTCTCTCATGGGGCTACATTAACATTTTAGTAAAATTTGTCATCAGTTTTGAAGATCCCATTTCATGTTTATTCATTAAAAAGCACATGTTGTTTTATGTGGTCTATGCCTTTAAGTATATTATTAAGGATATTATAAACCTTGGATATTAGGCAAGCTTTTTGTTCAACGCCTTTAATAACGCTCAAATTTCTTTCAAAATATTAATTGAAAAATCCATGAATTTCCAAATGATTGCCTAAAATCTATATAAAAATAACTTATTTTTGGTTTTTATAGAAAAACCCCAAGATTTTCACCACCTTAGATTAAAAACGTCTCCCCTTATGCCTATATATAATTCCCCATAAATAATAGCCACGCGTATATACCTCGTTTCCTTTGAGTTGAACCCTGTATTGCATATAAATATAGTGTCCATACAATGACCTTTTGACCTTGTAAACATCTCACGTATTACTAATCTGCACCCTCTTTCTACCTTAACAATAAGGTTCAATATCCTATCACCATAACATAGAAATATCACCCTTAAGAACTTAGCTTATGAAATAAGGATCATTTTTTGATGTTATAACATAGGTAATTTGATCTTTATGTTTATAATAGGGATGTTTCTATTTTAATACTAATGACATAAGGGGGGTATCTTTAATTAAGTTTGTTATTTTGGTATTTTATTATCATTTTAATATTCTCTACTATGCATATTTAAACTGAACAAAATGTCTATAGGGTGTATGTGGATGACGTCATATTTAATGCACTTGGAGGCCATACTGGAGTAGTGAATAACATTGCTCAGCATAGGACAAACTTCATTTAAGCCAATTTTCTTTGGGAAATCGGTTAATTTCTTTGTTATTGTTATTTTTCTCACATACTTGAGATACTAATTCAACATATTTACAACATCAATGCTCTCAAAAATATTGCATAGTGTTTTTAAACTGGCAAAATGATTTATTTTCCTATGCCACCAATGTTATTGAGTTATCCAATATGGCGTCGACTTTAACATGAATGCATAGACCCTATATAGTAATAAAGATGGCATAAATTATGTAACTTAATGTTTCAATCTTTTCTCTCTCTCTCTCTCTCTCTCTGACCCTAAAATATTATTAAAGGCATAGAACACCTTGAACAAAAAACATGTCTAATATCCAAACATACCTAAAAATCAACGTTGATTTGGCCGGCGGAGTCATTGATTTCTAATTTATTTTACATTTACAACATGTCAGCTGCGGGCTTATGACGTCACAGCTCGCCTGTTTTCACGCGCGTTGACTAATGAGCTGTGACGTCACAAGCCCGCAGCTGCCATTTCGTGAATGGGAAATAAATTATAGAAATCAATGCCAAAGGCCAAATTTAACGTTGATATTTAGGTATGTTAGGATATTAGACATGGTTTTTATTCAATGTGTTCTACGCCTTTAAGAATTTCATTGGCAATTTTTAAAAAGTTAACTTCTATGCAATTATGTAAGCATTTGACATATTGCCACATGGTTCATTTCTCACCTGCTTAGTTAAAGAAAATGACGCTTAGAGCATAATACGTCAAATTTTAGCCTTTGATATCATATTACACATATTACATAAAACAACAGATTTTTTTTTTTTTTTTTTTTTTTTTACGTTCTTTAAATAAAATTTAATGATGCAAAGGTCGTAATTGATATCCAATATATTTAAGAAGACAGAAAACAAAATTTCAAGCGTATAGCTGTGTTATTTATAAATTATGACATATAAATGCGGTAAAAATGTGACGTCAGAAAAGACAAAAATAAAAAATTAAAAAGTTTATTTTGATACTTGCAGATAAATTTCTGCAGTAGTTGTTTGTTATTGTGAATGTTATAGTAGAATTATAATTAACTGTCTTCGCGTGCATGACTGGGGGAACATATGGTATCATTGGGAGGCACGTACCATATTTTTGTATCTCTTTTTAATATGCAAAACCACGGGGTTAACTTTGGGGATAGTGAGTGAGTGAGTGAGTGAGTGAGTGAGTGAGTGAGTGAGTGAGTGAGTGAGTGAGTGAGTGAGTGAGTGAGTGAGTGAGTGAGTGAGTGAGTGAGTGAGTGAGTGAGTGAGTGAGTGAGTGAGTGAGTGAGTGAGTGAGTGAGTGAGTGAGTGAGTGAGTGAGTGAGTGAGTGAGTGAGTGAGTGAGTGAGTGAGTGAGTGAGTGAGTGAGTGAGTGAGTGAGTGAGTGAGTGAGTGAGTGAGTGAGTGAGTGAGTGAGTGAGTGAGTGAGTGAGTGAGTGAGTGAGTGAGTGAGTGAGTGAGTGAGTGAGTGAGTGAGTGAGTGAGTGAGTGAGTGAGTGAGTGAGTGAGTGAGTGAGTGAGTGAGTGAGTGAGTGAGTGAGTGAGTGAGTGAGTGAGTGAGTGAGTGAGTGAGTGAGTGAGTGAGTGAGTGAGTGAGTGAGTGAGTGAGTGAGTGAGTGAGTGAGTGAGTGAGTGAGTGAGTGAGTGAGTGAGTGAGTGAGTGAGTGAGTGAGTGAGTGAGTGAGTGAGTGAGTGAGTGAGTGAGTGAGTGAGTGAGTGAGTGAGTGAGTGAGTGAGTGAGTGAGTGAGTGAGTGAGTGAGTGAGTGAGTGAGTGAGTGAGTGAGTGAGTGAGTGAGTGAGTGAGTGAGTGAGTGAGTGAGTGAGTGAGTGAGTGAGTGAGTGAGTGAGTGAGTGAGTGAGTGAGTGAGTGAGTGAGTGAGTGAGTGAGTGAGTGAGTGAGTGAGTGAGTGAGTGAGTGAGTGAGTGAGTGAGTGAGTGAGTGAGTGAGTGAGTGAGTGAGTGAGTGAGTGAGTGAGTGAGTGAGTGAGTGAGTGAGTGAGTGAGTGAGTGAGTGAGTGAGTGAGTGAGTGAGTGAGTGAGTGAGTGAGTGAGTGAGTGAGTGAGTGAGTGAGTGAGTGCGTGAGTGAGTGAGTGAGTGAGCGAGTGAGCGAGTGAGCGAGTGAGCATGCACGGGGTCATGCAAGATCTTGCAAGACAAATTTTATAATCTTGCGCGGGAACGTCTTGCACAAGATTCTGCCAGTCTTGCACAGGATCTTGCAAGAAAAATTAAAAGTCTTGTTCAGGACATCTTACACAGAATCCTGTATGATCTTGCACGGGGTCTTGCAAGATCCTGCAGGACAATTTTCTTTTGTCTTGTGCAAGATGTTTTTTTTTTGCAAATCCTGTTCAAGATGCTAATATTTCTTTCGTATCCTGAGATTTTTTTAGGATCTTGTGCTTTCCTGAGCAGGATAAAACGCACCCCTAATTTTTTTAATTACTATAAATTTTAATTAATATCTTGCACAGGATCCTGAGCAAGAAATTTGGAAAAAATTCTTGTAGGATCTTGCAAGAATTTGGAGGATCCTGCAGATCTTGCAGGACAAGATTTAAAATCTTGCACAAGATCATGCAATATCATGAACAAGATCTTGTACAGGATTTTTGAGCATGGGGGAGAGTGAGTGAGTGTTTTGAAATCCACATCCATATTTCAGTAAGAAGACAGTACAGCACAAAATATGACAAGATGTTTGATGGTGTATATAACAACTTCCCATCTCGTCTCTAACGTGGTCAATACAATTTAATTAAGTATTTTAATTTACTTCAAGTTTTATAATTTGATGGCTAGCCATTAAGTGTTAAAAATTATATTAAACTTTCCCTCCAGGCAACTTGACAAAATATAAACTTTGCTACAAAATTGAATTACCAGTAATATTTCATGTGCAAGTTTATAAATATTCAACGTATATACTTGAGGTCTACAGCAATATTTAGTAAAGCTGTAAAAGTAAAAAAAAAAAAAAAAAAAAAAAATGGTATTTTTATATTATATTTTTTTGTTGGCCGTTTTTTTTTTTTTTTTTTTTTTTTTTTTACTTTTACAAAAAAAATGGTATTTTTATATTATAATTATATTTTTTTGGCCGGATTTTTTTCTTTTTTTTTTTTTACTTTTACAAAAAAAAATTGTATTTTTATATTATAATTATTTTTTTAGCCGGATTTTTTTCTTTTAGATTAGTTTGATTTGAAACTCAAGTTAAATCCAGTGAAAACTTAAAATCGAAACAAAGAGCCATAATTTGGTAAGCTTAAAATATTGAGCCAAATTATGAAAACAAGCTCTCGAACATGTGAGGAAAATTTCATCGTTTCCTCCCTCTCCCCCCTTTTTTTGACGATTTAATCATGATTTAAACTTGAGCTGACCCATATTTGAGCTAAATAAACCCAACATCCAGGTTGAATAATACTAAATAAATAATAAATTATATAGCAGCATACGTTTCTTAAAATTCAGAAATACAATGGATCTTCAGTTAGCATCAAAACCCGAAATTGACCCAAACTAGGTATTTTTGCTCATTTCGGCTTTTGGTTCGTCGCTTTTTGCCAAGACCCAGAATGCCAGTTTATTTCGGTTTTTGGTCACGAAATTTTGATCCATACTAGTTTTGAGCATTTCGCAAAAAGCAAAACCCGGTGTAAACATTTATATCTAGTTTTGGTCTTTGAATTTTGACCAGAACTAGTTGTGGTCAAAACAGAACAATCAAAAGCCGAAAAAGGAACATTTCTCAACTCAATTATTTGATATAAGAATAAGAGAGGGAGAGAGAGAGAGAGAGAGAGAGAGAGAGAGAGAGAGAGAGAGAGAGAGAGAGAGAGAGAGAGAGAGAGAGAGAGAGAAAACACGACACGCTAAAGTTCGTTCTATAAAGTACACACAAAATTGAGCCAGTTTCCGTAACTTTTTTCTTTGTTAATAACATATGATCGTGATGTAACGATCTGTTCATGACGAGGTTCCGCGCAAGATGGCGAGTATGATGCATCGGAACCTATGCCGGTGCTTGTAAACTTTCCTATTGTGCCGTTAATTCTTGTCTTTCCGTCTTACTTTTAACCACTACTCCTTTGTAAACCTATTGTCTTCGTTTTCCACTAATTTGTACTACCAGGCACCGGCTTCATAGTCATTAAATCCATCTTCATAATCGTTCACCACGTGGAGTGCGCGCAGAAGAGGACATATTGGCCATAGGTCATAGTTAAGTGAAGTGGAAATAATGTGGAGGCCTATCGGGCGGCTTAGATTCGTTCCGGGGCTTGTCTATGCACACATTTTTCACGGATCTTGGATGTGGACGTCTTCGGCTCGGACTTCTTCATAATCGATTTTGCCGTTCCGCCCAGAACGACGGAACGGTTTACACCTCGAGGAGGAGCCTCGACTGGTCAAATTGCCGCTAAGGCAGGCCGCGACTAGATTACATTCATGTGCATGTGACCCCACGTCCCACGGCACATGAAAGCGTGGACCAGTAAAAAATGTTATCAAATCAAATCAAATCAAATCTGTTCATGACATGAATTTGATTTTTACTTACCATTTATTCAACAATTAAATTTTCTTAAGTACTTTTTTATATTTGAAAATTGTTTTTATATTTTTCTGCATGTAAATATGTATTAAATATCCTTGATTTGAGAAAAAAATTATATGTTTTGCTTGTGTATGAATTTGACTTCAGAATAAAATGAGAAGGCACCTCATGGCGCCTCATGTCATTCGGACACTCTCGCCAGGCATGTACCAAGCTACAAGACAAGCCGTCTCACCTGTCGAGCATTTGCGACGGAAGTCAAGTTTATTCACAAGTAAAAAATGTAAATTTTTCTTGTATCAAACATTTTTGATACATTTTTACTTGTTGAAAAATAATTATAATAATATTCATCTAATAAAACGTATGAAGAGAAATTTACTTCTGAAATAAATCGTAAGTAAAAGTCAAATACACGTCTCGAATATGCAGTGACGTACCCACACAGCACGGTTTATCCAATAGATATTCATTGGATATCCCAATATCCAAAATATATCCCGTCCATTTTATATGAACCTTGAATGTCTATGGGATATTTAGCTTGGATATAAAAAACAAATCCAAAATTAATTATCTACTTATTTTCAACCCGTTTTTCTCGTGAGCTGACAATTATATCATGTTTTATTTATAATTTTAATCAATAAATATATTTTGGGGTAATTTTTTTATATCCACTGGTATATCCATAGAATATGCAAGAGTGGATATATAAAATTTCACTCACAAAATTAGTTTTATTGAGAGATTTTATGATAATGTTATGAATTATTTACCTAAAAGTTATATTTCATGCTATTTGATTTTTTAGTCACTTTATAATATTTTAAATTCTTTATATCCATTAGATATCCCAAAAATATCCAAATATCCATAGGTATATCCACCAGGGGGCAGCGTTTATTTGTGAATTTTAAATGATGCTAATTTTTTTATATCGTGCTAAATAATTAATTTTAAAATAGTATAAAGTATGGGTTTTGTGCATTTAATTATAAGCAAACAATTCAAATCATAAAACAACTACAATTTTAATAATTAATTAACTTAATTTAATTTTGAAAATCCATCTCTAACTTTTTAAGTCAGACTGAAAAGTTGTGGTAATAATATCCTCCGAATATCCATGTTATATCCTTCAATTTCGTGTCTCAGTGGAAGACACGCAACTTTAAGTCATGAATATTTTCTGACTTGGGCAAAAACCAAAAGCTCTTCCCCCGACCTGGGGGGGGGGGGAGGGTTGGGGGTTTGCCCATGTTAAATGAAATCACACAACTTTGACAAGTCATTAATATTTTCGGACTTGGGCACGCACACCGCACACCAATAGCACTTTTCCCCGGACCTGGGGGGGGGGGGGGAGTTGGGGGTTATTATTTGCCCATGTAAAATTGGGAAAATACTGAAAACAAAGTTAAAAAATACATTGCCTATATACCCCCCACCCCCCGAAACCCCCAAATTTTTTCTATCATATCGCATTTAATTTAACATTAAATGTACTTTTTTTAATATATCCCATAGATCTACATGGTATATTCCAGCGGGCGGGACATTTGGATTTTCTGTGGACCTTCAGTGGAGATAAATGGGATATATTTTGGGATATACGTAAGATATCTATAGGTCATTCAGTGCTGTGTGGGTAAGGTATTTGTATTAAATAGGTAATCCAAAGCGCGAAAATGCACTTCCGGTGAATTACGTGTATCGATTGTTTGATGCCTCTGTTTTTAGAGCCATAAAAACTAATGTAAATCAAGTAAGTTTACAGCTCTCGTGTAAGTGAATAGTGGACTTTGGTCTCACATAAGTGATATTGTAAGAAACTTCAATTCAGTGCTCGCATTTTAGTGTTATGCCAGAGTCCCCTCCACCTAAAGGTGGAGGGGACTCTGGTTATGCTTTAGAATTTGAGGATTATCAAATTTAAATGAGAGGTGATGTAAAAAAAGCATTTTTTATCACTTATTATGGCGCATATTTTTTGAATTTGTTGCCTGGCTGACCAATGAAAAATAGGCAACAAACACTTCGAAATCATATATTTTCTCTTATCACAATTTTTTGGTATCGTAAATTTTTTTAATTACATGGATAAATAACAAAAATTAATGCTATGAATTAACCAATATATAAGGTAAGAAATAAACATTTAATATTAAAACTGATAATAAATACACAAATTGACTTAGCGAGTGTTTGATGCCCCAGCTGTTTCCTGTTTTGTGGGCGGAGCTTCTCTTTGGATTACCTGTTTAATATAAATTCCTTACAGTGACGTCGTAATCATATGTTAATAACAAAGGAAAAAGTTCTGACCACTGGCTCAATTTTGTGTTTAGTTTACAGAACAAGCTTAAATAAAAAAGTAAAAATCTTTATTTTAATTTACAATAAGAGTGATATATTATGACTAATTTCCCTTATATTGGTTCAAAGTTCAAGTCCACCTTACTTTATCCAGTGATAACGATTTATTTTAGAATATTTCTTATGCGTATATTCAGTTGACTGTTTGTCTCTGTGCTGAAAACATGGTTTATAATTTCATAATATTCGTTAGAAACAGGATAAGAAAGTGTTTGAATTTAAAAAGTTCACAACACACGTATATTGTTGGTGCGCAAATTAAAAGTGAACATGGTTAGTGGTTTGGTTTTATACATAGCTCTTAATTTACATTTAATCGTAAGTAGCCCCTTTAAATAATAATAATATAATACTCTATTACTACTATTACTGAATGGACCACTTGCAATAAAATGTTTGTAATTGTTGCAACAAGGGAAAATGATTTTTTTTTTTTTTTTTTTTTTTTTTTTTGTAAGAAATGCATTAAGACAATTTCAAATTATTTTAAAAAGTTCGCTCATTGCAAGTGGTTTAGGTCCAACAGTAAGTTTATTTTTCATATTTTGTCTCAATTTATATTCCGTACGTATCTATAGCCATAAGATTTAGAGATTATGGACAGCGCATTCTAATCAAAATAATCTTTCAGACCATATATTTTGCATTTCAAGTAAAATAATAAAATATATTGTTTTAACGCCTAAATTATAATACCAAAACATCATGCATTTATAGTATAATTATAGTCTTTTATCATTGCATAAAATTCTGAGTTGAGAAATGTTCATTTTTCGACTTTTGTTTTTTCTATTTTGACCACAACTAGTTCTGGTCAAAATTCAAAGACCCAAACTAGATGTAAATGTTTACACCGGGTTTTGCTTTTTGCGAAATGCTCAAAACTAGTATGGATCAAAATTTCATGACCAAAAGCCGAAATAAACTGGCATTCCGGGTTTTGGCCAAAAGCGACGAACCAAAAGCCGAAATGAGCAAAAATACCTAGTTTGGGTCAATTTCGGGTTTTGATGCTAACAGCTATACATGAAAATTTTCAACATTAAAAAAATAAAAGTAATCAACTCAAGATATAGCTGCTTTATTCTTTCTCTTCATAAGGCATCGCAGCATATAATTGTGTGCTAGCACTTTTTTAATATTGCTGGACTCGCAGTTCACTTACTTTCTCGTTTTTTAAATGAAAATTTTTGAGTAAGGAATTAATTAATGAATTTTCAAAATATGTACCTTTTTTCAACTGTAAAATTGTATAAAAATGAATTGTGCATGCAATTTTAAACAAAACTGAAACTTAAAAAAAAAAAAAAAAAAAAAAACTAAGGGGAGAGAGAGAGAGAGAGAGAGAGAGAGAGAGAGAGAGAGAGAGAGAGAGAGAGAGAGAGAGAGAGAGAGCGATTTAAAAGTTTGAAACCTAAAACCCATTTATTATCTTAATAAGCCATTTATACAACATTAAATCATTTTGTTTTATTTACTTTTTGTAAAAAAAACTTATGTATTTAAAAATAAAAAAACAATTAATTATTATTTAAATAACACTATAAAAATATTAATAAATCAAAACAATATTAAATTAATTATGACATTTATTCAATAAAACAAAAAAAAGTTTGTAGCTTTATTAGTATAGAAAAAAGTTTAAATATATTTGTAAGTCAGATTAGAGTTTTCTCAAAAAGTAAATGAATTATTTTTGTTTAAGTTAAAACAAGTGTTTTGTAAAATTTGCATGGTATTAGAGGCGACATGACAGATTGGGGGTTTGGGCCGCAGCTGTGGTCGCAGGCGAATAGCATCGTCTCGAACTTGGAGTTTTACTTTCTTTTACTGAGGGAAATATATCACGTAATTTATTTGAAAGAAAGAAAGAAAGAAAGAAAGAAAGAAAGAAAGAAAGAAAGAAAGAAAGAAAGAAAGAAAGAAAGAAAGAAAGAAAGAAAGAAAGAAAGAAAGAAAGAAAGAAAGAAAGAAAGAAAGAAAGAAAGAAAGAAAGAAAGAGAGAGAGAGAGAGAGAGAGAGAGAGAGAGAGAGAGAGAGAGAGAGAGAGAGAGAGAGAGAGAGAGAGAGAGAGAGAGAGAGAGAGAGAGAGAGAGAGAGAGAGAGAGAGAGAGAGAGAGAAAGAGAGAGAAGAGAGAAAGAGAGAAAGAGAGAGAGAGAGAGACAGAGACAGAGAGAGAGAGAGAGAGAGAGAGAGAGAGAGAGAGAGTGAGAGAGAGAGAGAGAGAGAGAGAGAGAGAGAGAGAGAGAGGAAGAAAGAGAGAAGGGGAGAAGGAGAGAAGGAGAGAACGAACGAACGAACGAACGAACGAACGAACGAACGAACGAACGAACGAACGAACGAACGAACGAACGAACGAACGAACGAACGAACGAACGAACGAACGAACGAACGAACGAACGAACGAACGAACGAACGAACGAACGAACGAACGAACGAACGAACGAACGAACGAACGAACGAACGAACGAACGAACGAACGAACGAACGAACGAACGAACGAACGAACGAACGAACGAACGAAATCATCAAATAATTTAATACACAATGGATAAATAGTTGATTGGGTGGGTAAAATCAATAATTAAATTATCAATATTATACATAAATGAGCAGCATATTAAATAAAGATAAAATTTGGTAAAATATCCACCAAAATATAAAATTAAAAGCAACTTCCCCTCGAGCTCTAAAAGTAGATTAAATATATGACCAATATTTTCCAATACATAATTAATAAGCTAATCAATCGATACATGATTAATAATTCACATTGTTACAGAGGACAAAATATCAATGGCTTCATTGACGCATGCCTCTATTACCCATTTCACGACAATTTGTATACAAGCAGGATACTTTTTTATTAAATTTTAGCTACAGGCATAAAAGTTAATTTCTGATTATGAATCAGTAATTTTATGAATATTATGCCTATTATTACATTTTATATGTTTTTGTGTTTTTAAAGAGTGATTTTTTTTTTTTATAATTATTATTTTTTTAATATTATTATTCTAAAACCAAAATAAATTTTTTTACATTTTCTACATTTTTACTGCAATTTTTGTTTGTAGTAAATTGTCATTTTTGGTATAATATAACATTATACTAATTTTCTAAATCTCACACATTACAAAAAAAAGTCGAAACTTAAAGGCATAGGCAAGAAGAAAACATAAGCATTTACATCACAAAACACTTGATGAGACTTACATAAATAACATAAGTTTGTCTCAAAACACAACTATAGCAGTGATCAGAAAATTTTGATTTATGCAACCCGCACAACATTTTCATACTAATTTTTGCATGTTTCTGACGCCATAAACATGAAAGGTCACCCAAATTGCATACTTTACAGTATTTTCACGCTCTTTCGTGGGGCTACATTAATATTCTGATAAAAATTTTTATAAGTTTTGAAGATCCCATTTCATGTTTATTTATTAAAAAGCACGTGTTGTTTTACGTGGTCTATGACTTTAAATATGATAGAATATTAGACCAGTTCTTTTGTTCAAGATGTTCTACACCTTTAATAATAATATTGATCTAATTATTATTATTATTATTACTAGCAGGTTCTAAAATCTCACACTTTAAAATAAAGCAACAGTAAAAATATTTGACTATTAAAACCAATTTTAAATCCACTCTGATTACATTAATTTATGGTGACATTGAGTGAAGGTGAAAACTGTGGTCATACATTTTCAATATTTATGTGTAGTATTCTAGTTTGTGTCCAACTTTATTCATATTTCATGTGGTGTGACTTTTTAATCCACATGCCACTGTTGTGTGTACAACTTTACATTTATCATATAGGAAAGCTCTATCTCTATATCTCTGTATACACTGAAAAAAAATACATAATAATTATGCCAGCTCATTTTCAGCACAATTTGTTCAATACAGCATTATTTATGCTATATTGCATAATAACTTTGTTATATAGCATAAATATTATGTTGTATGTATAGCATAATTATTTATGTTGTTCTAATTTAGCATGATTTATGCTATAATGACATAAATACAGCATAAATTACGTAATTTATGCTTTCCGTGTAGGGTGTATCCACATGACGTCATATTTAATGCGCCTGGAGGCCATACTGGAGTACTGAATAACATTGCTCAGCATAGGACACACTCTAAAAAATGGTGCATTACTTTAGTTACAAATCTTAAGTTATATAAGATAATCACTTTTATTAAGTTATTATGAGTAGCTAAAATAATGCATTTTAGTAAGATATTAAAAATAGCTAATTTAATTTTTTTTTAATTTTTAAACCTATTTTAAGTTAAATGAGCTATTTTTAATAATTTGCTAAAATGCATTATTTTAGCTACTCATAATAACTTATAATATATTAATATATATTATATATATATATATATTATATATATATATATATATATATATATATATATATATATATATATATATATATAAATAATAATAATATAATAATATTATATATATATATATATATATATATATATATATATATATATATATATATATATATATATATATATATATATATATATATATATATAAATAATAATAATATAATAATATTATATATATATATATATATATATATATATATATATATATATATATATATATATATATATATATATATATATATATATATATATATATATATATATATATATATATATATATAAATAATAAGTGTATAACTTAAATAACTTAGGATTCGTAACGAAACTAATGCACCAATTTTTAGAGTGGGGGGAATGCGGATGACGTCATACTGATTGCGCTTCGACGTCATACTGAAGCAATGAATAATAGCATAGAACGAACGTGGTTTATGGATATTTTCTTTGAAAAATTAGTTAATTTTTTTTTATTATTGATATATTTTTACACACTTAAAAAGAAAATTCAAATTGGTATCAGCCACATAAGAGCTTCAGGGTTGTATATAGATGCCTTGTATCTCAAATTCTGAACAGAAAACTTGGAAACTTTATGATGCCACTTCAAAGTTAACAGTAACAGCTACCTATGATAAAATTTTCAGAACCCGTGACCATCAGATAAGAGAGAAAATGGCTATTGAAATTAACATGGGTTCTTATGGGACTAAAACTTCAAAAAATCATAATTTAAAATCTAGCATGGTGACCCCCCAAAATTTTTACATTTTATCCTAATGTATCACCGTGCAAAATTTTATAATTTTCTTTCTTTACAATTTTTTAGTCAAATCCCGTAGTACCTGATTTCCCACCTTAAACATTTTGTCGTTTCCGTTTAGTATTTTTAACCTGGTTAAGACTTGAGACCTAAAAAAAATAAAAACAAAAATAAAAACAAAAAATGTTAAAAAAATACAAAAATGTTTAATTTTATATATGATTTAAATTATAATTTTTAAACTTTCAGGGATTTTGCTTCAAATATTTAAAAATTGAATGTATTTTAAGTAAAACTAAAAAAAAAAAAAAAAAAAAAAGTTAAAGGTTAAAGCCATAGACCACAAACTGATGACAATTTTTACCAGAATGCTAATGTATAGCCTCACGAGAGAGCGTGAAAATACTGTAAAGTATACAATTTGCGTGACTATTCATCTTTATGACGTCA
This sequence comes from Ecdyonurus torrentis, assembly GCA_949318235.1. Lineage (NCBI taxonomy): Eukaryota > Metazoa > Arthropoda > Insecta > Ephemeroptera > Heptageniidae > Ecdyonurus > Ecdyonurus torrentis. Next base: position 5,473,177 of record OX439133.1, on the reverse strand, counting down.
GAAACATGCAAAAATTAGAATGAAAATGTTTTTTCTCTGGTCTATTCCTTTAACAGCATCAATGCTCTATAAAATATTGCTAGTAACTGGCAAAATGGGTCATTTTATATTAAGAACTATGCATTCATGTTAAAGTCGACGCCATGTTGGATAACTCAAAAACATGGGTAGCATAGGACAAAAAATCATTTTGCCAGTTTAAAAACACTATTCAATATTTTTGAGAGCATTGATGCTGTAAATATGTTGAATTAGTATCTCAAGTATGTAAGAAAAATAATGATAACAAAAAATTGATCGATTTCCCAAACAAAATCGCGTAAAACGAAGTTTGTTCTATGCTGAGCAATGTTATGCACTACTCCAGTATGGCCTCCAAGCATATTAAATATGACGTCATCCGCATACACCCTATACAGCCCATGTTATTTAGTGATCCAATATGGCGTCGACTTTCATTTGAATGCATACACATTTTAAAATATATTGTTACCCAAAATAATCACATTAATACAATTAACATAATATTGTAGTTCAATGTTTGTTTCGAAAGTTACTTATTGGTAGTTAATTTTATAATTATATAACTCAAATATTTAATAAAATGTTATTTTAAAAAACAACATAAATGCGTTTATGTTGTTTTTTAGTTTTAAATATGATTTGAAGTGGAAATTTTAACTTTTAATGGATTTTGATACAAACATCTTTAAAAAGAATGTATTTTAAATAAAACCATAAGTTTAATATATAATATATATATAATATAATATATATTGTTATATTTATATATTAAATATATATAACATAATTTTTTTTTTTTTTGAAAAAATTGTTTACTTTAGAAAACAGATATTAAATAGTTTTTAAAAATAAAAATTATTTGAACTCATCGCACTGTTTTTTCATTGCAAAAAACATTTTTTATTTAATAATTATTAATTAAATTAATTTGTAAGAAAATTTTATTAAAAATTAAAATGAAATAAATAGCTTAAAGGAATAAACCAGAGATAAACATAAGCATTTATATCACAAAACACTTGATGGTACTTACATCAATAACATTAGTTTGTCTCAAAACCCAACTGTAGCTCCGTAGCAGTGATCAGAAAAGTCGATTTATGCAACCAACACAACATTATCATACTAATTTTTGAATGTTTCTGACGTCATAAACATGAATAGTCACTTTAATTGCATACTTTACAGTATTTTTACGCTCTCTCGTGGGGATACATTATTATTCTGGAAAAAATTGTCATTACTGCCATCAGTTTTGAAAATCCCATTTCGCGTTTATTTATTAAAAAGTGCAGTACATGTTGTTTTATATGGTCTATTGCTTTAACAGCATCAATGCTCTATAAAATATTCCTAACAACTGGCAAAATGAGTCATATTCCTATACAGCCCATGTTATTTAGTGATCCAATATGGCGTTGACTTTCATATGAATGCATACACTTTTTAAAAACTATTGTTTCCCAAAATAATCACATTAATACAATTAACATGTAGTTCAATAGTCGTTTTGAAAGTTAGTTATATTTTATAATAAATATATAATCAATATTTTCCATACCAGACAAGTATTTTCTATTTTTATAATATAACTCAAATATTTAATTAATTTTGATTAAAAAAAAAAAAAAAAAAAAAAAAAACGAAATATATAAAATGGACGTAATATAATTTTAAATATGATTTAAAGCAGAAATTTTAAAGTTTTAGGGATTTTGATTCAATTATTTAAAAAAAAGAATGTATTTTAAATAAAACCATTAGTAAAAAAAAAAAAAGTAAATTTAGAAAAAAGGTCGTTTACTTTATGAAAACCGTATTAAGTTGTTAAATAGTTTTTAAAATAAAAATTATTTGAACTCATCACACCGATTTTTCACTGCAAACACCCCTTTTTTATTTAATAATTAAATTAATTTGTGAGAAAAAAATTAATCAAAAAAAAAATTAATTGAATAGCTTAAAGGAATAGACCAGAGAAAATCATAAGCATATTTATATTATAAAACATTTGAATGAATTGATGGGACTTACATAATTAACTTTAGTTTGTCTCAAAACTCAACCGTAGCTCCGTAACAGAGATCAGAAATTTCGATTTATGCAACCCGCATAACAATTTTTACTAATTTTTGCATGTTTCTGACGTCATAAACATAAAAAGTCACGCAAATTGCATATTTGACAGTATTTTCACGCTCTCTCATGGAGCTACATTAACATTCTGGTAGAAATTGTCAATACTGCCATCAGTTTTGAAGATCCCATTTTGCGTTTATTTATTAAAAAGTGCAGTACATGTGGTTTTATGTGGTCTATGGCTTTAATAGCATCAATGCTCTATCAAATATTCCTAACAACTGGCAAAATGTGTCATTTTCTTATGCAGCTCATGTTATTACCTGATCCAATATGGCGTCGACTTTCATTTGAATGCATACACCTTTTAAAGGCTATGGCTTCCCAAAATAATCCCATTAATACAGATAACATGTAGTTCAATAGTCGTTTTGAAAGTTACTCATATTTTATAATATATATATTAATCAATATATCCATACCAGACATGTATTTTCAAATTTTATAATATAACTCAAATATTTATTAAATTTTATTTAAAAAAAAAAAAAAAAAAAAACGAAATATATAAAATGGATGTATATAATTTTAAATATGATTTAAAGTTGAATTTTAACGTTTTAGGGATTTTGATTCAAACGTTTTTTTAAAAAATAATGTATTTTAAATAATAAAACCAAAAGTAAAAAAAATAGTAAAATTAGGGAAAAAGTCGTTTACTTTAGGAAAACATTTTTTAAATAGTTTTTAAAAATAACAATTATTTGAACTCATCGCACTGTATTTTTATTACGAAACTCTTTTTTTTTATTTAATATTTAAATAAATTTCTTAGAAAAACATTTATTAAAAATTAAAATGAAGAAAATTGCTTAAAGGAATAGACCAGAGAAAAACATATTAATTTATATCACAAAACAGAAAACACTTAATGGAACTTACATAAATAACTTTAGATTGTCTCAAAATCCAACTGTAGCTCCGTAGCAGTGATCAGAACATTTCCATTTATGCAACCCGCACCACATTTTTTTTTTTTCATATTTCTGACGTCAGAAACATGAATAGTCACGCGAATTGCATACTTTACAGTATTTTTAGGCTCTCTCGTGGGGCTACATTAACATTCTGGCTAAAATTGTCATCAGTTTTGGAGATTCAATTTTGTGTTTATTTTATTCATTAAAAAGTACATGTTGTTTTATGTGGACAGCATCAATGCTCTACAAAATATTCCTAACAACTGGCAAAATGGGTCATTTTCATATACAGCCCATGTTATTTAGTGATCCAATATGGCGTCGACTTTCATATCTATATGTATCCACGTTTTAAAAACTATTGTTTCCCAAAATAATCCCATTAATACAATTAACATGTAGTTCAATATTCGTTTTGAAATTTACTTCTATTTTATAATAAATATATTAATCAATATTTTCCATAATAGACAATTAGTTTCAAATTTTATAATATAACTCAAATATTTATTAAATTTTAATAAAAAAAAAACGAAATATATAAAATGGATGTATATATATTTTTTTTAATATATATATATATTTTTTTTTTATTATTCTTTAACTCATAATACAATGTCCAACCAAGGCAATTGCCTTATCGGTTGGATTAGAATAAAACATTTTTTTTTTCATTCCAAACAAAAATAGCTAAAAGTAAAAGTTTTTTTTTTTCAAAGATAATTTTCAAACAAGAAAGTAAAAAAATTTATAATGAAGATATACATACATTTATAATATCTATAACACAATTCACATAATATATATTAACACAACTTATGCTTTTTGGAATATTGCATAATAAAACATAAAAATAATAATCTTTTTTTTTTTTTTTTTTTACACAAAATTAAAGTTAAAAGACATTTGCTTTCATTCACATACTCATATAGATTTATTATGACAAGCTCAAAAAATGTGATTTTAAATCTTTTTTTAAAGTATTTTTATTCTTTAGTCCTTTTAATTCCATTGGGATTTCATTACAAATTTTTGGTAAATTATAATTTCTAGTCCTTTCCGTAAATCTATTTACTACTTTCGGTACAATTAGAGGTTTTTTTTAGAGATGTTCTTGTTTCATATATATGTAATCTAGGTATACCATGATCGTTACAAAAATAATTTTCTACCAAAAATGAATATTTTAATAAATTAGGTATTGATAATATATTAAAATGAGTATAATAATCGTTATAATTATTTAGTTTCTCACCTTTTTTTAAACTTTTTAGAATCCTTAATTGCATTTTATTTAACGAATTTAACTTTCCTGATTTTGTAAAGCCATAAGACGTTATTCCATATAATATATGTGGATGTACCAGAGAATAATACATCATTTTCATTGTTTTTTCATTTACATATTGTTTTTTGGAGCTTAGTCTATATAGTGCGGATCTCAACTTATTAATGACATATTGTATGCATATCCCAAGTAAAATTTTTATCAATAGTTGCTCCTAAGTATATTATTATATAACTATCTACTTCCTCTACTTTTTCACATAAACAATTTATTTGAAAGTTATGAAGACATTTATTAGAATGAGCTATTAGATTTATTTTTTCATTATTTCTCATAAACTTATTAAATATATGCATAACCTTAGTTTTCTTTCTATTTGTTAATAATTTCCTATCAGGAGACCATTCGAGAACTTTATCAAAATCTTTCTGTAACATTTCTTGCGCAGTAATAAAGTCAATATGTGAGGCTATAAGTAAGAAATCATCGGCCAACATTTTTCCCAAGCAGAATTTTAGTAACTTAAATATACTATTTACATATATTAGGAAGAATTTTGCACTAATTATACCACCCTGGATAACACCACACTGCAACTCCCTAATTTCACTAACAATATCTTTTAATTTTACTGCAATTTTCCTATTTTTTATTATGTTTTTTATTAATTGTAATACAGGACCTCTTATACCAATTTCTTCTAAATCCTGTAATAACAAATTTATATCAATTGTATCGAACGCCTTGGAATAATCGATAAATAGACATAGTACATGATTTCCCTTTTCTAATTCTTCATTTATATAATTTGTAACATCATTTAATACTTTATTAGTTCCTTTATTTTTTTGATAAGCATACTGATTTTCATTTATTATATTAAATTCTTGTAGATAATTTGATAAAAATAGTTCTATATATTTTTGAATAAACTTTTATCAATAAAATCCGAAATTGCAATTGGTCTATAATTATTAAAATCATCATGAATTCCACCTTTATATATCGGTCTAACTATTGATAATTTTAGATTTTCAGGATAATTTGAAGTTTCCATACACAGATTTACTAAATCAACTAAACAATACAATACATTATCTCCCCCCAAAATTATATCATCAACACTAATATTATCTAACCTTGAACTTTTTTTATTTTTAATTTATTTAGTATTAATTTAGCTATATCAATATTCATTTTAGTTAATCTCATTGATTGTAATTGCACATTTTTATCAACTTCCTCACACAATATCACATCACACTTAATTTTTACTTTCTCAATAGAATCTACAAAATTATTGACAAAATTTATCTGATATTTCTTTTACTGCCCCAATTTTATACATATATTTCATAATATTATCTTCTACATTATTGCTTGTTTTCCCTAACACTTTATTTATAAATTTCCAAGATTCCTTGATATTACCAAAAACTTTCATGAATTCATTATATAAATGATCTGTTTTTTCCTTTCGTATTAACGTAGTTACTTTATTTCTTAAGTTTTTATGTTGATTTCTGTAATTCTCGTTCAATTTTGAATTTTTCCATTTTTTAAATGCATAATCTCTCATTTTCATCAACACCTTTATTTCATCAGTACACCAAAATTTATAATTTTTTCTATTATTTTCACCTTTTAATTTTACATATGAACAATTTAAATTTGCTGTATTAAAAATATTTACAATTTTTTCGTATTTTTCATCCGGGCAATTACTCTCGCTTAGAACTTTCCAATCAATATTTCTAATATAATTTATAAATTTTCTTAAATCCTTAACCTTTATAAATTGATTTTTATTACAATCATCTACCTCGAATTTATTGCTCTGTATAATGCATCCAACAATATAATGATCAGATATTTTACACTTTATTATAAAACTTTTATCAACGCTATAATTTGAATTGAATTTACAATATATATGATCAATACAACTCGAATGATAGCCTTTTAGTGTAATTTCTTCTCTTGTTACTTTATTTATATATTTTTCAAAACTATATTTCGCTAATTTATTTTCATATATTTGTATATTATTATCATCACATTCTAATATATTTAAATTTACATCTCCTATAATAATCATATTTTCATTTTTATTACATATTTTCAAAATTTTAACTTTTAGTTCTTTGATAAACAACAATTTATTACAATTTGGGATTTTGATTCAAACATTTTTAAAAACTAATGTATTTTAAATAAAACCATTAGAAAAAAAGAGAAGAAAAAAAGTAAAATTAAGGAAAAGGTCGTTTACTTCATGAAAACCGCTTTAAGTTATTAAATAGTTTTCAAAAATATAAAAATTAAACTCATCACTCATCACACTGTTTTTTCATTGCGGAAAAACTCTTTTATTTAATAATTAAATTAATTTCTTAGAAAATTTTATGTAAAAATTAATATGAATCAAATAGCTTAAAGCTATAGACCAGAGAAAATTATAAGCATTTATATTACATAACGCTTGATAGGACTTACGTAAATTTATTGTAAATAACTTTATCTTTTCTCTAAAAATCCAACTGTAGCTCCGTAGCAGTTTTTTATTTTTTTTAAAAAAATTTTTTTTAACGAATGAGACGGACATTCAGTAACGGACATCCATTACACAAGTTCAACATTATTTGCTATTTATTATGTATATATGAAGCTATATACATGATCACATGCACATTTCTACATATATACATATTTACATTGCCCTGGTCCGACTCCTTTATTTATTTATTTATTTATTTATTTATTTATTTATTTATTTATTTATTTATTTATTATTTTTTATTATTAAGTAAATACGAATACTTTTATATTCATATTTTATATTTTGCAAGATCTTTGTTAGCAGTGATCAGAAATTTTGATTTATGCAACCCGCACAACAATTTTCATACTAATTTTTGCATGTTTCTGACGTCATAAACATGAAAAGTCACGCAAATTGCATATTTTACAGTATTTTCACGCTCTCTCATTAAGCTACATTAACATTCTGGTAAAAATTGTCATTACTGTCATCAGTTTTGAAGATCCTATTTCACGCTTATTTATTAAAAATTGCAGTACATGTTGTTTTATGTGGTCTATGGCTTTAATAGCATCAATGCTCTACAAATTATCCCTAACAACCTGCAAAATTTGTCATTTTCTTATACAGCTGATGTTATTACGTGATCCAATATGGCGTCGACTTTCATATGAATGCATACACCTTTTAAAGACTATTGCTTCCCAAAATAATCCCAAAAATACAGTTCACATGAAGTTCAATATTCGTTTTGAAAGTTACTTCTATTTTATAATAAATATATTATACAATATTTCTATTCCACACAATTATTTACAAATTTTATAATATTACTCAAATATTTATTAAATTTTAACTAAAAAAAACAATGAAATATATAAAATGGATGCTTATAATTTTAAATATTATTTAAAGTGGAAATTTTAAAGATTTAGGGATTTTGATTCAACCATTTTTAAAAAAAGAATGTATTTTTAATAAAACTAAAAAAAAAAAAAAAAAAAAAAAAAAAAAGTGAAAATATAGTAAAATTAGGGAAAAGGTCATTTACTTTAGGAAAACAGTTAAATAATAGTAAAAATTACTTGAACTCATCGCACTGTTTTTTTATTACGAAAACCTTTTTTTATTTAATAATTAAATAAATTTCTTAGAAAACATTTATTAAAAATTACAATGAAGAAAATAGCTTAAAGGAATAGACCAGAGAAAAAGCATAAGGATTTATATTACAAAACGCTAGATGGGACTTAAATAAAGAAGTTTAGTTTGTCTCAAAACCCAACAGCAGCTCCGTAGCAGTGATTAGAAAATTTCCATTTATGCAACCAGCTCAACATTTTCATACTAATTTTTGCATTTCTGACGTCATAAACATGAATAGTCACGCAAATTGCATATTTTACAGTATTTTCACGCTCTCTCGTGGGGCTACATTAACATTCTGGTAAAAATTGTCATTAGTTTTGAAGATCCCATTTCGCATTTATTCATTAAAAAGCACAATACATGTGGTTTTATGTGGTCTATGGCTTTAACAGCATCAATGCTCTATAAAATATTCCTAACAACTGGCAAAATGAGTTATATTCTCATATTCCTATACAGCCCATGTTATTTAGTGATTCAATATGGCGTCGACTTTCATATGAATGCATAAACCTTTTAAAAACTATTGCTTTCCAAAATATTCACATTGATACAATTAAAATGAAGAGTTCAATATTCGATTTGAAAATTACTTATATTTTATAATAAATATATTAACAAAATTTCTTCACAATTATTATTATTATCAAATTTTATAGTATAACTCAAATATTTATTAAAATTTAATTTTAAAAAACGACATAAATATGTTTCTTTAATTTTTAGTTTTAAATATGATTTAAAGTGGAAATTTTATAGTTTGACAGATTTTGCTTCATATATTTTTAAAAAATATTGTATTTTAAATAAAACCATAAGTAAGTAAAAAAAAATCAGAGAGAGAGAGAGAGAGAGAGAGAGAGAGAATAAAATTAGGGAAAAAATCGTTTACTTTTATTAGGAAATCAGTTATTAAATAGTTTTTAAAAATCAAAATTATTTGAACTCATCACACTGTTTTTTTATTCCGAAAAACCTAGATTATTTAATAATTAAATAAATTTCTGAGAAAAACATTTATTAAAAATTAAAATGAATTAAATAGCTTAAAAGAATAGACCAGAGAAAATCATAAGCATATTTATATTACAAAACACTTGATGGGACTTACATAAATAACTTTAGTTTGTCTCAAAACCCAACTGTAGCTCCGTAGCAGTGATCAGAAAATTCGTTTTATGCAATCAGCACAACATTTCCACACTAATTTTTGCATGTTTCTGATGTCAGAAACATAAATGGTTACTTAAATTGCATACTTTACACTCTTTACAGTATTTTCACGTTCTCTCGTGGGGCTACATTATTATTTGGTAAAAATTGTCATAAGTCATATCTGTCATCAGTTTTGAAGATCCCATTTCGCATTTATTCACTAAAAAGTGCAGTACATGTTGTTTTATGTGGTCTATAGCTTTAATAGCATCAATGTTCTATAAAATGTTCATAGCAAAATGTGTAATTTTCCTATACAGCCCATGTTATTTAGTGATCCAATATGGCGTTGACTTTCATATGAATGCTTACTTGTTTTAAAATCTATTGCTTCCCAAAATAATCCTATAATTACAATTAGCATGTAGTTCAATAGTCGTTTTGAAACTTACTTCTATTTTATAATCAATATATTCACAACATTTTACTTAGAAACTATTATTATTATCAAATTTTATAATATAACTCAAATATTTATGAAATTTTAATTTTAAAAAACGACATAGGGAAAATAGATGTTTATAATTTTGAATAAATTTAAAGTGGAAATTTTAAAGTTTGAGGGATTTTGATTCGAGTATTTTTGAAACTGAATGTATTTTAAATAAAACCATAAGTAAAAGAGAGAGAGAGAAAGAGAGAGAGAGAGAGAGAGAGAGAGAGAGAGAGAGAGAGAGAGAGAGAGAAAATAAAATTAGGGAAAAGATCGTTTACTTTAGAAAAACAGTAATTAAATAATTTTTAAAAATAAAAATTAATTGAACTCATCAAACTTTCTTTTTTTTTATCACGAAATCTATTTTAATTTAATAATTAAATAAATTTCTAAGAAAAATTATTTAAAAATTAAAATGAATTGAATAGCTTAAAGCAATAGACCAGAGATAAACATAAGCATATTTATATCACAAAACACTTGATAGGACTTACATAAATAACTTTAGTTTGTCTCAAAACCCAACTGTAGCACCGTAGCAGTGATCAGAAAATTTCAATTTAAGCAACCTGCTCAAAAATTTCATACTAATTTTTGCATGTTTCTGACGTCATATATGAATAGTCATGCAAATTAAATACTTTACAGTCTTTTCATGCTCTCTCGTGGGGCTACATTAACATTCTGGTAAAAATTGTCATTACTGTCATCAGTTTTGAAGATCCTATTTCGCGTTTATTTATTAAAAAATGCAGTACATGTTGTTTTATGTGGTCTATTGCTTTAACAGCATCAATGCTCTATAAAATATTCCTAACAACTGGCAAAATGTGTCATTTTCCTATACAGCTGATGTTATTTAGTGATGCAATATGGCGTCGACTTTCATATGAATGCATAAACCTTTTAAAGACTATTGCTTTCCAAAATAATCATATTAAAATAGCTAACATGTAGTTCATTTTTCGTTTTTAAAGTTGCTTATATTTTATAATAAATATATTAACAACGTATATATGGCAAAAAGAAATTATTATATACCAAATTCTATAATTTAATTTAAATATTTATAAAAATTTAATTTTAAGAAACGACATAGAGAAAATGGTTTTTTATAATTTTATATATAATTTAAAGTGGAAATTTTTAAGTTTGAGGGATTTTGCTTCAAGTATTTTTAAAAATGAATATATTTTAAATAAAACCATAAATAAAAAAAAAAATAAAAAAAAAAAAGGAAAAATTTTTGAAAAAATTTTATACTTTGAGGAAAACAGTTATCAAATAGTTTTTAAAAATAAAAATTATTTCCACTTATCACTTTGTTGTTTTTTTTCATTGCAAAAACTTTTTTTATTTAATAATTAAATTGATTTTTGAAAAAAAAAAATTAAATATTAAACTGAATTAAATAGCTTAAAAACATGTTATAATGTAATATTGAAGGGTGTGATGTATTGCACATGCAGGGTTTATACTTATATTAAAAATATAGCATGTTATTAGTATTAGCAGCACATTTTTATTTCACCTTTCATTGCAACTCAAATAAAAAAAAAATTTAAAAAAAAAAAAAAAAAAAAAACAGTATACGAAAAAATATGAAAATATCAATATAAATTATTATTAACAAAAAAAAAAATAATAAAAAAAAAATAATGTAGAAAATTCCATAAAATTTAGAACGTTTGAAGGTAATTATATATATAAAAATAAACAGTTTTAAATATTACAAGATGGGTGAGTGTTGACATTAGAAGCACGTTCAAGGCAGCACACGTGTGACACATGTGACACGTGTAATAGACCATGCAAGTAATTAGCGGTGACACGTGGTCAATGTATAATCATCTTCATTACATCAGGGACTACAACGTACTGCAGTTTAGGGTCCACGTCCGTTCTATGGCTTGTTAGAGACAGCTTTTGTATCATGTTTTTGTAAAATGTTAGTTCAATTTTATTAATTTAGAGTCTTAGAGTGTTAGGATACATATTTCACCTCAGGTGAACTTTACATACCCTAAAAAGCACCAAAAAATGAAGTCAATTGAATAGCTGCAGGAAAAAGTTTTTTTTTTTTTTTTTTTTTTTTTTTTTTTTTTTTTTTTTTGCAATCTCTTAATTGAGGTATTTTTATTTCTAGCTCACAAAGCACTTGATGCAATTAAATAAAAAAAAATGCAAAATTACAAGATTCAGGCTATTATTTCATTTATAATTTATTGAACGTTTGAGAGAAATTATATTTTCTCCCATATTTTAAGGCGTTTTAAATCGTGCCGTTTTTATAAACACTCTAGCTGTATTCCAATATGAGGAACCCTATGTTAAATATTGTTTATTTATTATTTATTATTATTTTTTATTTATTTACAGACTCCTTGCACATCCTTGCGCTTTGTCGCCATGTTTGTGGTGCCAAATACATTGTCCAGCATAGAGGAAACGTCATTTATCCTATTTTTTTTTACATAAAAAGAGTTAATGTCAACTGAACGAATTTTTCTCATATTTTTCTAGCTTATTAGGAGCTATAAATAAGGCTTTGATTGAGGTTTGAAGCTTCTTTTGCTATTAAACAAATAAAAACGACGTTTTTCCTATGCTGGCCTATGTATATATTCCTGACCAACAAAATGGCGGCTCTTAAATATGAGTGCAACCGGTCTATACATTTATTTATGTATTTATTTATTTATTTATTTATTTATTTATTTATTTATTTATTTATTTATTTATTTATTTATTTATTTATTTATTTATTTATTTATTTATTTATTTATTTATTTATTTATTTATTTATTTATTTATTTATTTATTTATTTATTTATTTATTTATTTATTTATTTGTTTATTTGTTTGTTTGTTTGCCAAAAAGTAAAAGTTCTTCTGGATTTTATGATTTTAATGGGTTAAAGAAAAAGAAAGTAAAATGATTTCAACTTTTAAAAAGAAAATCAAAATTAAAAAGTTTGCCAAATTATAGAAACATTTGATTTGAAACATTTCAGAAAAGTTGGGGTTTATTTTAATGATGCATATGAACAGAATTTTAAAATATAACAAAATCAACTTGTTAACAAATCTTCAACTTTGAAAATTTTTTAAATATTTTTATACCTTTTCTTTTTTAACTAAAGTTTGCGACAAATTAATCAATAATACTCAATAAAGGAATTTATGAATGATGACATAAATTGAACACAAATTTGCATGTTAATTGTATTATTTTAATGTGATTACTGACTAGTTGTACTATATTTGTTTGAAAATATTTTATTAGCTATCATTTCTATATTATCGCATTTTCAGCCAATAACATAAGTTGATGCATTGAATTTATGCCAGGAAAAAAAAAAAAAAAAAAAAAAAAAAAAAAAAAAAAAAAGCTAATAATTAAACTAGCTCATTTTCAGCACAATTGTTTCAATACAGCATACTTTAAAGGAATAGAACACCTTGAACAAAAAACATGCCTAATATCCTAACATACCTAAATATCAACGTTAATTTGACCGGAGTCAATGATTTCTAATTTATTTTACATTTACAAAATGTCAGATGCATGTTTATGACGTCACAGCTTACTAGAGTCCACGCGCGCGGCAACAGGCAAGCTGTGACGTCATCGGGCAGCTGATATTTTGTGAATGTAAAATAAATTAGAAATCAATGACTTCGACCAAATCAACGTTGATATTTAGGTATGTAAGAATATTAGACTTGTTTTTTGTTCAAGGTGTTCTACGCCTTTAAAGCTATAGACCACATAAAACCACATGTGCTTTTTAATAAATAAACACAAAATGAGATCTTCAAAACTGATGACAATTTTTACCAGAATATTAATGTAGCCCCACGAGAGAACATGAAAAAACTGTAAAGTATGCCATTTACGTGACTATTCATGTTAATGACGTCAGAAACATACAAAAATTAGTATGAAAATGTTGTGTGGGTTGCACAAATGGGCATTTCTGATCACTGCTACGGAGCTACAGTTGAGTTTTGAGACAAACTAAAATTAAGTAAGTCCCATCAAGTGTTTTGTGATATAAAAGTTTTCTTCTGGTCTATTCCTTTAAGTATCTCAAAACTGTCTCATTTTATTTCTATTAAATCCCACTTTGCGATCCTGTTACGTGGTCAAAAACTCATATTAGGGTTTAAAAAAATAAAAAAATCAGTTACTAAAAAAGACGATATAATTCGCACACTACATTATATTGTAAATAATAAAGTAAAATCTATTTTTATCTCGGGTTGTTTTAGCTGTGGGAAATATTTTTCACTTTATATTTTGGTGTGATAAAAAATTTAAAGTAAAAAACATGATGGTTATATTCCCATGTGAAATATAATACATCCTTATTTTGTGTTGTGTTATATATAGTATTATTATCTATGTTAGGAAAGTTTATATATATCATTGCCGTGTTAGTATGTGTATTATAGGGTGTATGCGGATGACGTCATATTTATTGCGCTTGGAGGCCATACTGGAGTAGTGAATAACATTGCTCAGCATAAGACAAACTTCGTTTTAGGCAATTTTCTTTGGGAAATCTGTAAATGTTTTGTTCATGTTATTTTTCTCACATACTTGAGATACTAATTCAACATATTTACAGCATAAATGCTCTCAAAAATATTGTATAGTATTTTTAAACTGGCAAAATGATTTGTTTTCCTATGCCATCTATGTTTTTGAGTGATCCAACATGGCGTTGACTTTAACATGAATGCAATCACCCTATAGGAATATAGACCGGTTGCACTCATATTTAAGAGCCGCTATTTTGTTGGTCAGGAATACATAGGCCAGCATAGGAAAAATGTCATTTTTTTTAAATAGCAAAAGAAGCTTCAAAGCTCAATCGGAGCCATTTTTCTAGCTCCTAATAAGTTTGAAGATAAAGAGGAAAATTCGTTCAGTTGAAATAAACTCTATTTAAGTGAAAAATTAGGAGAGAGGATGTTTCCCCTATGCTGGACAATGCATTAGGCACCACAAACATGGCGACAAAGCGCAAGGATGTGAAAGGGGTTTATAATAATAAGTGGAAGAATTTACTTATAGGGAGGTTGCAGCATTCATATTAAAGTCAACGCCATATTGAAGCTCTCAATAACATGAGCTGATATGAGAAAATGAATAATTTTCAAAGTTACAAACACTCTAAAAATTAGTGCATTACTTTATTTAAAATACTAATTTATTTAACTTAAAGCCCTAGACCACAAAAAACAACATGATTGTGCTTTTTAATGAATAAACACGAAATGGGATCTTCAAAACTGATGACAATTTTTACAAGAATGTTAATGTAGCCCCACGAGAGCGTGTGAAAACACTGTAAAGTATGCAATTTGCGTGAAAATTTATGTTTATGACGTCAGAAACATGCAAAAATTAGTATGAAAATGTGGTGCGGGTTGCCTCAATCGAATTTTCTGATCACTGCTACGGGGCTACAGTTGGGTTTTGAGACAAATTAATGTTATTTATGTAAATCCCATCAAGTGTTTTGTGATATAAAGGCTTGTGTTTTTCTCTGGTCTATTCCTTTAAGGCGTAGAACACTTTGAACAAAAAGCATGTCTAATATCCTAACATACCTAAATATCAACGTTGATTTGGCCGGAGTCATTGATTTCTAATTTATTTTACATTCACAAAATGCCACTAGCGGTCACTGACGTCACAGCTCACTTGTTTTACCCGCTCGTGGACCAGACGAGCTGTGACGTCATTGACCGCTCGTGCCATTTTGTGAATAGAAAATAAATTAGAAATCAATGATTTCGGACAAATCAACGTTGATTTTCAGGTTTGTTAGGATATTACACAACTCTTTTATTAGAAGTGTTCTACGCCTTTAATAGTATAATGTGTGAAATATCACTTTGCAAACTGCATTAAAAATAGTATAGTGTTGTAGTTTTTAAAATCATTTTAATGGAGCACTTACAATGAACGTTTTGTATAATTGCTGTACCGTATTTATAATAACGATTTTTTTCATGAGAAATGCATTAAGAAAGTTTTAATGCATTTTATTATATAAATAATTCGTTCATTGTAAAAAAAAAAAAAAAAAAAAAAAAAAAAAACGCTTGATATACAGTAGCTTGTTCTGTAAAGTAAAGTGAATCTCAACAACATTGATTGGCTGACCAACAAAATACGACACATTCATTGGTTGATCTTGTTTTTTGAGCTAACAAAATTGACAAAAATTGAGTCACATGAAGAGCATGGAATTTTTTTGTGTGGAGTTTCTTTCATTCTTATCAAGTTCAAAGTTCTAAACGAAGAAATAACAATGATCGACCATATGTATAAACGTAGTAAACAGGTAACGAAGTCATAATCAGCTGTTATAACAAAGGAACATATCGACACAAAAGTTGCGCCGGAAGTCTGACTTTGCAGAACGAGCTAGGATGTTTATAAAGATTCTGCTGCTTTCAATAAGCTATTACGACCTATCCGCTTGGAGTAAATTTATAGTTCAATATACCATTTTGTAGCCCGAAATCTAAAAGTTGTAAAAATCTTAACATTTTTAAAAAAATAGACATTATGACATTTGCCGAGCCACAAACGGTGGTTAAGTGGAAGTTCATTAAAGGAATAGACCAGAGAAAGACATAAACATTTATATCAGAAAACACTTGATGGGATTTACATAAATAACTAGTTTGTCTCAAAACCCAACAGTAGCCCCGTAGCAGTGATCAGAAAATTCTATTTATGCAACCCGCACAACATTTTCATACTAATTTTTGCATGTTTCTGACGTCATAAACATGGAAATTGCACACTTTACAGTTTTTTCACGCTCTCTCGTGGGGCTACATTATTTTTCTGGTAAAAATTGTCATCAGTTTTGAAGATCCCATTTCGTGTTTATTCATTAAAAAGCAAACGTTACTTATGTGTTCTATGGCTTTAAGATAGCTTTGGTTCCTTATTCACTCTTTAAACAAAATAAAATTGACTTTTTCACAAAAAATTGTTGTAATTCTCAAAAAATGACCTTTTTCCTTAACATTAATTAAGGATTGTATATAGATGGCTTGTATCTCAAAATCTGAAAAGAAAACTTCGAAATTTTATGATGCCATTTGCAAGTTAATAGTAACAGCTACCTATGATAAAATTTTCAGAACCCGTGACCATCAGATAACAGAGAAATTAATTATTGAAATTAACATGTGCTCTTATGGGACTAAAACTTCAAAAAATCATAATTTAAAATCTAGCATGGTGACCCCCCAAAATTTTTACATTTTTAAAGATACCTAATCCTAATGTATCACTGTGCAAAATTTCAGATTTTTCTGTCTTTACAATTTTTTAGTCAAATCCCGCAGTAGCTGATTTACCGCCTTAAAGAAAATTGACGTAATATACAAAATTTTTACTTTAATATTAAAAAATTTCAAATTTTGGGCTACAAAATGGTATATTGAATTATAAAATTACACTAAGCGGATAGGTCGTAATAACTCAATGAAATCAGCTGAAACTTTATAAACACCCTGTATAAAAGATTCCGCAACCCGTATTACAAAAGTACACAACTAGTTGCATAGACCCAAGGATACAATAAAATAGCAACAATATTAAAATTTACAAGGACAGAACATAAATAAGTGATTATTATGCAATAGATGTTTAGAGCAAGATTATTTATACACACACTCAAAAAACTAGTGCATTACTTTAGTTACGAATCCTAACATTTATGAGATAATCACTTTTAAGTTATTATTAGTAGCTAATATAATGCATTTTAACAAATTATTAACAATAGCTATTTTAACTTAAAAATAGTTTAAAACACTGAAAACAACTGAAATCAGCTATTTTTAATAACTTAATACATTATTTTAGCTTCTCATAATAACTTAAAAGTGATTATCTTAAATAAGTTAAGATTCGTAACTAAAGTAATGTACCAATTTTTTGAGTGTATATTAAATAGCAATATTTATTGCGACATAAATGCACCATGAATTAAACAATTTATTTTATATTGCGTAATACTTTTTCTTTCTTCTTCTCTTAAATTAAGTTAAAATAACAGTATTAAGTTTTACTTTATTATAGAGAAACATTTTAATTCTACGCTTTGTTTTAATTACAATTTAAACGATAAGAGAATGAAACAGGGAGAGAGAGAGAGAGAGAGAGAGATATGAGAAAGAAAAAGAGAGAAAGAAATAGAGACAGAGAGAAGAGTGTGAGAGAGAATGAGACAGACAGAGAGAGACAGAGAGAGAGAGAGATGAGTGAATGAGAGAGAAATAAAAGAGAGAGAGAGAGAGAGAGAGAGAGAGAGAGAGAGAGAGAGAGAGAGAGAAGTGAGAAGAGAAAGAAATAGAGATAGAGAGAAGAGTGAGAGAGAGAATGAGACAGACAGAGAGAGAGACGGAGAAAGAGAGAGAGAGAGAGAGAGAGAGAGAGAGAGAGAGAGAGAGAGAGAGAGAGAGAGAGAGAAATGAAAAAAATATAAACGAGAAAGAGAGAGAGAGAGAGAGAGAGCGAAATGCGAGAGAGAGAGAGAGAGAGAGAGAGAGAGAGAGAGAGAGAGAGAGAGAGAGAGAGAGAGAGAGAAATGAAAGAGAGAAAGATAGAGAAATGATAGAGAGAGAAAGAGAGAGAGAGAGAGAGAGAAAGAGAGAGAGAGAGAGAGAGAGAGAGAGAGAGAGAGAGAGAGAGAGAGAGAGAGAGAGAGAGAGAGAGAGAGAGAGATGAGTAAATAAACCCAACACTTATAATATATATTACATTAAAATTTCTATGGACTAAAATATACATACAAAATATTGGTTTTTAAACTTTCTATATAAATTTAAATGAAAAGCTTGTTGGTTTGTAATTTACATAAACTCAATAACTGACGAGAGATGCGGGTATATCGTACAGTATATAAATTTTCATTATTAAACATTATTTTATTAAAACACAAATATTTTAAATTTCTAACATCAATATTTTATACTTTTTAAATACTGTGGTTTATTTTTAGGTGAATAAAATGTGGATTACGAGCGAAATTTTAACTTTTTTTGTTCTATTTAAAACTATACATACATGTAGTAAAATGTGTGTATTTTATTTTTTTTTTTATTTTTTTTTTTTGTGTTATATTTTTTTAAATGCATATTCTTTATTCTATTATGGCCAATTTTTTGTCAGTTAATTTTTTAAAACAAATTTTCTATTATTTTCAATGTAATTTTTAAAACGTGAAAATTTGCTCCTTTTACTGACTTATGATTATGATAGAACTATAGTATGTCATAGAAATAGAATACTATATTCATATCATCGCTCGTCGAAACTTTTTAAAAATATACTTTTATTCCGTTAAATACGTTAAAAAAAAAGTCACCGAAATATCTAAAAAATTGCAAAAAAAAAAAAAAAAAAAAAAAAAAAAAAAAGTTCCTTTCAGTTTTTTTTTTTTACCGTGATTGATAAGCCATGCAATCAGTTATTAATTATTATAGAAGAGAAATATAAAACTATTATTGATGCTAATAATAGGGTGGTTTCATTCACGTTAAAGTCGACGTCATAAGTGAGTACTAAATTACATGGGCCAGTATAGGAAAATGGCACATTTTTGCCAGTTTAAAAATACTTCGCAATATTTTTGAGAGCATTGATGTTGTTAACAGGTTGAATTAGTACCCCAAGTATGCAAGAAAAATAATATTGACCAAAAAAATAGCTAATTTTCCAAATAAAATAGCCAAAAACTACGTTTGTCCTATGCTGAGCAATGTTATTCATTGCTCAAGAAGAGCATCGAAAAGCACTCAGAATGACGTCATGCGTACAGATCAAAGGTACCGAGTTAGTTTTTTAATTTGAGATATTATAATAAATAAATGACGTAATGATAAACAATGGTTGATCCAAGTATATATTTAAAGTGCGCTTGGGTATTGATCACAGTAAAGACTACAACTGGTTTATGTTCAGATTTACCGTGCGTCATATTGTAAGATAACATTAACAAATGTACACTCAGAAAATGAAGTGCTAGTAGGTTTCAAGTACTTATAGACTGGTTCTACTCATATTTAAGAGTTGCCATTTTGTTGGTCAGGAATACATAGGCCAGCATAGGAAAACGTAATTTTTTTTAATAGCAAAAGAAGCTTCAAACCTCAATCAAAGCCTTATTTCTAGCTCCTAATAAGCTCGAAGAATATGAGAAAAATTCGTTCAGTTGAAATACTCTTTGTATATATGTGAAAAATTAGGAGAAATGATGTTTCCCCTATGCTGGACAATGCATTAGGCACCACAAACATGTCGACAAAGCGCAAGGATGTGCAAGGGGTATATTTTTCATATCATTGCATTTAGGCAGGTAGGGAATATGAATATATTTTTATGTGCAATTTTATTGTGAACTACTTGGGTCAAATAAAAAATAAATTACTAACATTTTCAATTTTTTAATTAAAGCCATAGACCACATAAAACAACATGACCTTTTTAATGAGTAAACATGAAAAGGGCTCTACAAAACTGATGACAATTTTTACTAGAATGTTAATGTAGCCCCACTATAGAGCGTGAAAATACTGTAAAGTATGCTATTTATGTGACAATTCATGTTTATGACGTCAGAAACATGCAAAAATTAGTATAAAAATGTTGTACGGGTTGCATAAATAGAATGTTCTGATCACTGCTACGGGGCTACTGTTGGGTTTTGAGACAAACTAATGTTATTTATGTAAATCCCATCAAGTGTTTTGTGATATATAAGCTTATGTTTTCTTCTGGTCTATTCCTTTAATACAGGTCTCATATGCTACAATAAAGGTGTGACTCACTTATATTAAACGTTATATTGTAGTTTATACTGTTCGTTTTATACCTGTATTATACCTGTTTTATAGCAGTATGTTTTATATACCTGTTCTATAAATTAAAGCTTACCTATTGAAAATTCAGGATTTATGTCCCTGCCTTAGGTATGGTAATTTTTGATTCCGTGTGTGTTCTATACCTTTAAGAATAACATTACGAATTTAGCAAAAGTTTTTGAATTGTATATATTATCACAATCATGTGTAGTACAATCAATTTATTTTCTTATAGTTAATTTGTAAATTTATGTACGTTGTGAGTAGACATTAGTTTTCATAGTGTATTATTCAAGATAATACGTCTGGAATTTGTATGATTTATTTTTAGTACAAATTATAGAGCAGCGTTTTTCTTGATAACTTTCATGTTTAATCTATTTAACCTGTTTCTCTCTCTCTCTCTCTCTCTCTCTCTCTCTCTCTCTCTCTCTCTCTCTCTCTCTCTCTCTCTCTCTTCTGACTCAGTCTCTCTCTTTCTCTCTCTCTATTGCTCTCTCTCTTGCTCTATCTCTCTCTCTCTTCTCTCTTCTCTCTCTCTTCTCTCTCTCTCTCTCTCTCTCTCTCTCTCTCTCTCTCTTCTCTCTCTCTCTTCTCTCTCTCTCTTCTCTCTCTCTCTCTCTCTCTCTCTCTCTCTCTCTCTCTCTCTCTCTCTCTCTCATAGAATACATAAGAAATTTAAATTTAATGTATTGTATTAAATAACCATTATGACGTCAAAACGCATTCAAATTCAAATGTTAAAAACATGAGAACTTGTTAGTACCAGAATTCCTGACTTGTATGAGAATTATTTTCATTGTTATACAAATTTAGAAATGGATTCAATACTTTTCTTATCAAATAGACCACTTACAATAAAATGTTTTTAATTGTTGCAACGTTTAAAACAATGTTTTTTACATAAGAAATGTATTAAATCCATTTTATTTTGAATAGTTCTTATTTCATTGCAAGTGGTCCATTATGAATTTTATCATTAAATTTACAACAGTAAAAAACTAAAAAATATATAACTAACTAAAACAACAACAACAACAACCACAACCACAACAACAACAACAACAACAACGTCATATAATATTACAATGTAAAATGTATGCACTTTTGCATAATACTGTACGGACATTGCATGTACTTGCATTGTACTATACCTGTACTAAAGTAACAACTGCATTACATTGTCATGCAAAATAAACATTTTCTATACAATTTATGGCTTGTGGAACCTTTTATATATATACACTCAGAAAATAAATATCTACTCATAGCATATTTAGAGAGCACACGGGAAAAAGTAACTTTTTTTTTAGTTTTTTTTTTTAAATCATAAATTTAATAGATATATACACTCTAAAAACACACACACACAAAAACACGTTGAAAAGCTTGTACGGTTATTGCAATATAAAATGCAATTCTATTGGAATATGGGAATAACATGTATTAAGATAGAGTTTTGCGTCAACTGAAATCTCCATCTGATTGCATTGAATAACCATAAGCTAATACAATTTCATTTTTTAGTACAATGACTATACACAGTTTTACAGTGCTTTAAGTATTGTATAGAATCAATCAGATTTGCAGATTCAATTTTGCGTTTAATAATTAAAAGAACATGTTGTTTTATGTTTTCTGTGCCTTTAACTTTCAAATTGCATCATAAATTTTTGATTTTTTTTATATATATTTTGAGATAAAAAACATTTGAATACAACCCTTAAAGTAATAGAACACATTAAAAAAAAAAGTCTAGTATCCTAACATACTTAAATACCAACGTTAATTGGACCCGAGTTATTGATTTCTAATTTATTTTACATTTAAAAAATGTCAGATGCATGTTTATGACGTCACAGCTTACTAGTCCACGCGCGCGGAAGCAGGCAGGCTGTGTCGTCATAAACATGCAGCTGATATGTATGAATGTAAAATAAATTAGAAATCAATGAATCCGGCCAAATCAACAGGTATGTTAGAATACTAGACATGTTTTTTTGTTCAAAGTGTTCTATGCCTTTAATTAAATATTGTTCTAGCTACACATGTGTTTTCTGAGTGTAGGTAATGCTCAGTGAAGGGCCATATTTTCTATATAATGTAGTTTTAGCATGTTAGAAGCCAGGCAAAATATGGCAGTAAAAATATGAAATATTCTCGAGTTATAGCAATAATAAATAAAAATTACTGGATAATAATGTAAGCAATATTTGAACAGATAAAATCGTCTTTATGGCAGAAAATGACTTGCAAATGTAACTTTAGTGCAAATTTATTGCAAAAATCACCATTGAGTTTGCTTTACCCCTGCTAATTTTTAGACGTTAGCAACCCGCATTACATTTATACCCAACTGGTTGCATAACTTTTAGGATACGAGGGAGAATGAAATGAATGAATGAATGAATGAATGAATGAATGAATGAATGAATGAATGAATGAATGAATGAATGAATGAATGAATGAATCAATCAATGAATCAATGAATCAATGAATGAATCAATGAATGAATCAATGAATGAATCAATGAATGAATGAATCAATCAATGAATCAATGAATGAATCAATGAATGAATCAATGAATGAATCAATGAATGAATCAATGAATGAATCAATGAATGAATCAATGAATGAATCAATGAATGAATCAATGAATGAATCAATGAATGAATCAATGAATGAATCAATGAATGAATCAATGAATGAATCAATGAATGAATCAATGAATGAATCAATGAATGAATCAATGAATAAATCAATGAATCAATTAAATAAGAAATCAATCCAATCAATGAGTCAATCAAACAAGAAATCAATCAATGATGCAATAAATCAATCAATAAATCAATCAATGATGCAATGAAAAACGTTAAAAAAATTTAAAAAAGACAAAACGTCCGTAAGCTTTTTTATTTGCTATAGTATAAAAATCCCCACAATAAAAAGGTAAAATATTCCGAGACACAAAGTTGGTACAAAAGTTTTTCTCGATGTCTAGAAAGTACAGTTAAATTAATACCAAGGTAAAGAAACACAAAAGAAGGTTTTGTTTTTTTAACTTTGCTTTAATCTTGCCAAATGAAATAAAGAAATATAAAATATTTTTTCTGCAAAGACAAAGAAACAAAAATATAAGACAGCACAAAAAAAAAATGTCTTCTGTTAAAAAAAATTGTCTTGAAAAATATTTTGTCTTTTCTCTATTGAAGTATTTTTTATAAATTTTATTTTTTCAATCAAATCTCTTTTTTTTTTTCTTCCTTTGATTTATTTCTATTCAATTTTATCTATTGAGATTTTTTTTTTTTTTTTTTTAGTTTACTATTATTTATATTAAATTTAAAATATCAGTTTTAATTGAAATGCATTTATATTTCTATTTTTAAAAATTATATCAAAAACTATAAATTTTTTAACGCCCAAATGTATTATTATTAATATAGAATAAGGCATAGATATAGGTTATAATAACTTTTATTTGTCAAACAAAATTACAATGAGAGGTGATGAAAATCTGTTATCAATTTTATTTGGCAAGACTCGCATAAACTAATTGAATGAAAAATATCTCGTTTGAAAATTATATAATATATAACTTTACAAGAATAAGTTTTTTTACATTATAGAAAAAAATAATTTTAATTACTTGAAAAGTTCAGGTATATTGGTTAATTATTTTTTTTATTATAATTTAAATTTTAAATATTTAAAAAAAAAAAAAATGTAATTTATGCTGTGAATCACATAGACAAAAATAAACAGGGAAATAATGCGGGATTTGACTAAAAAAATTGTAAAGAAAGAATAATCTGAAATTTTGCACAGTGATACATTATGGTATCTTCAAATTGTTAAAAATTTTGGGGGTCACTATGATAGATTTTAAATTATGATTTTTTGAAATTTTAGTCCCATAAAAGATCATGTTAATTTCAATAACTATTTTCTCTCTTATCTGATGGTCAAGGGTTCTGAAAATTTTATCATAGGTAGCTGTTACTCAACTGTTAACTTTCAAATGGCATCATAAAATTTCGAAGTTTTCTTTTTAGATTTTGAGATGCAAGCCATCTATATACAACTCTTAATAATTATGCTGCCTCAATTCAGCAATATTTATACATAAAAGCATAATTTATCTATAATGATTATACTATATAGGGTGTATGCATTCATGTTAAAGTCGCCGCCATGTTGGATAACTCAATAACATGGGTAACATAGGAAAAAAACTCATTTTGCCAGTTTAAAAACACTATGCAATATTTTTGAGAGCATTGATGCTGTAAATATGTTGAATTAGTATCTCAAGTATGTGAGAAAAATAACAATAACAAAAAATTAAACGATTTCCCAAAGAAAATTGGCTTAAACGAAGTTTGTCCTATGCTGAGCAATGTTATGCACTACTCCAGTATGGCCTCAAAGCGCAATAAATATGACGTCATCCGCATACACCCTATATAGCATAATTTTTAATATGTTTAGTATAATTACTTATGTTATTACAAAATAGCAATAATTACCTTTCAGCTGCCTTACAATATCAATTGCGTATTTTTTTTATAAGGGTGTATCCTCATGACGTCATAGATTGCGCTTCGGAACCATATTAGAGCAACGATTAACATTCTCAGTAACTTGGTTTTCAGATATTTTCTTTCAAAAATAAGTCAATTTTTTATGTTAATGATTTTTCTTGCATTCTTGAAAACCTAATTCATCAATGCTCTCAAAAATATTGCAAAGTATTTTTAAACTGGCTATTTTCCTATACTGACACATGTTATTTAGTGATCCAACATGGCTACGACTTTTATATCAATGCATACACCCTATAGAATAAATGTTGATATATTATGAATGTATATAAATAATTATGCTTTTTAATATTTTATGCTATTGTATAGCATAATTATTATTTTATATAGCATAAATTAACACTCTAAAAATTGGTGCATTACTTTAGTTACTAATCCTAACTTATTTAAGATAATCACTTTTAAGTTATTATGAGTAGATAAAATAATGCATTTTAGCAAGTTGTTAAAAATAGCTATTTTAAGTTCTTTTAAGCTGTTTTTAAGCTATTTTAAGTTAAATTAGCTATTGTTATTAATGTGCTAAAATACATTATTTTAGCTACTCATAATAACTTAAACTGATTATCTTAAATAAGTTAGGATTCGTAACTAAAGTGTGCACCAATTTTTAGACTGATGTTGTTTTGAAAAAAAAAAAAGTTTTAAAATTGGGCTTTTATTTTATTGTAAATTTATTTTTGCCCATATCTGTACAAAAAATTAATCCCTTCTTTTATAATAGAGAGAGAGAGAGAGAGAGAGAGAGAGAGAGAGAGAGAGAGAGAGAGAGAGAGAGAGAGAGAGAGAGAGAGAGAGAGAGAGAGAGAGAGAGAGAGAGAGAGAGAGAGAGAGAGAGAGAGAGAGAGAGAGAGAATAAAAACGAGACCCATTCATAAAAGTAAAATAAATCGCTATATATAGTTATAAAAATGTATCATTTATTAGCTATTTCAATGCGATACATAAAAAAAAACTCAATTCTTTTATAATATAGAATGAAAAGTAGAATATTATAAAATAAATACCCCTATTATAGCAACCATCCAATAAAAAAGAGGATAATATATATATACAAAAAAAAATGTTATGTTATATTTGGCTGATGAAAAGAAACTCAATCAATACATAATTGTAAATGTAAAGGTAATTTTACATGATGAAATTTTGTCGTTCTTGTGATTTAAAGGCATAGACCACATTAAACATGTGTTTTTTAATAAATAAACGGGATCTTCAAAACTAATGATAATATTTACTAGAATGTTAATGTAGCCCCACGAGAGAGCGTGAAAAAACTGTAAAGTATGCAATTTGCGTGACTATTCATGTTTATGACGTCAGAAACATGCAAAAATTAGTATGAAAATGTTGTGCGGGTTGCATTAATTGAGATTTTCTGATCACTGCTATGGAGATACAGTTGGGTTTTGAAACAAACTAAAGTTATTTATAGCTCGTTCTGTAAAGTAAAGTGAATCTCAATAACAGTGATTGGCTGACCAACAAAATAAGACACATTCATTGGTTCATTTTTTTTTTTTTGAGCCGATAAAAGATAAAAGTGAGCCGCATATTGAGACTGGAACTTTTTTTGGGAAATTTCTTTCATTCTTATCAAGTTCAAAGTTCTAAAAGAAGAAATAACAATGATCGACCATATTGACCATATGTATAAACGTAGTAAACAGGTAACAACGTCATAACCAGCTGTTTTTAACAAAGGAACATTTTCAAAGCTGGCTCAATATTTGTGTGTAGTTTTTAGAACGAGCTTATGTAAGTGTTTTGTGATATAAATGCTTAAGTATTCTTCTGGTCTATTCCTTTAAATTTATATATTTACACATGATTGTGATAATTTTTACTTTTCAAATACTTGCGCTACTTTTACAATTATATTCTTATGTGAGAAATATGAGCTGAATTTGAATTTGTGGTTATCATTAAAATAAGATTTACCTTTGTACTACCTGGCTAGCTACTTCACCTGTAGTTATCATTATTATAAGATTTACCTTTGTACTACCTGGCTAGCTACTTCACCTGTAGTTATCATTATTATAAGATTTACCTTTGTACTACCTGGCTAGCTACTTCACCTATAGTTATCATTATTAAATAACATTTTACCTTTGAAGTAACGTAGAAACTGCTTTGGTAATAATTCCAATAACTACCCAATTGTTTTTTCAGTCAACTTTTCTGTGCCAAATCTTACGACAAACTTTTTTTTATTATTATTTTAAAATATAAAATTTCCATGTGAATTGTCCTTAAATATATTTTTAAACGCTATGTTATGTATGTCCGCTGGAAACGACTAAATCAATATAAGAGTAATCGTTAGCTTCATAAACAATTTTCATTTCAATGACCAATATTTTCACATATTAAATGCACAGAAAATAGGTAGAACAAACAGTTTTTATATCAGCATAACAATAGCGGACGCACAGATGGATATTAAGATTGCGAGGAAGAGCTGGTAAAAAAAAAAAAAAAAAAAAAGGCTCATTATTTCTTTTGTAAAAATTAATGACGTATCAACACGCTAAATTTCAAATTACAGACCTTTGAAATTTTAAACCTATAAACTTAAATCTCACCTTGACCAAAAAAAGTTGCGTAATATCGTAACAAACCTGAAAATCAACGTTGATTTGGCCGGAGTCATTGATTTCTAATTTATTTTCCATTCACAAAATGCCGCTGCCGGTCACTGACGTCACATCTCGCCTGGTCCACGCGCAAGTAAACCGGGCGAGCTGTGACGTCAGTGACCGGCAGCGGCATTTTGTGAATGGAAAATAAATTAAAAATCAATGACTCCGGCCAAATCAACATTGATTATCAGGTTTGTTAGGATATTACGCAACTTTTTTGTTCAAGGTGTTCTACACCTTCAATATTATTTAAAAAAAAAAATCAATGCCAATAACCTGATATTTTGAGTTTTGTGACTTTATTTATTGTAAATTCATGGATGGAAATGCAACAAAAAAGAAGAAATGCCAAAAATATGTACGCAATTATATGCAAGAAGCAAACATAATAGCTCTTCTAAATACATACTTATAAATTCGAAGAAAAAAACAACTTTCATTTAGTGATTCTTTTTTAATACATAACTCGGAAGTGGATATACAGAAGTGTTATTCGTACAATGACTATGACCGCTTATGTTTACTCTAAAGACCGGAAAAGGAAGTGCTGGAAGAGGAAACCACGTGACGGTAAAAGTGGGAGAAAAGTTGATGCCAGCAGCAAGCTAGGCCTGAGCTACCTCCCACTTTTACCGTCACGTGGTTTCCTCTTCCGGCTACTTCCTTTTCCGCATATTGAGTAAACATAAACAATCCAGGCCTAGCTTGCTGCTGGCGTGAAGTTTTCTTCCACTTTTACCGTCACTTCCTTTTCCTGTTTTTATAAGTTTACATAAAATGTCATAATGTGTGCTTCTTTTTACTCAAAATGCGGAAAAGGAAGGTGCCGGAAAAGGAAACCACGTGATGGTAAAAGTGGGAGAAAACTTGATGCCAGCAGCAAGCTAACCTTGTGCTGCCTCCCACTTTTACCATCACGTGGTTTCCTCTTCCGGTCACTTCCTTTTCCGTATTTTAAGTAAACAGAAGCACACAAAAAATATAAGTAATAACCACTCAATGTTTATAAGTTGTTTCCTCTATTTTCTGTGTCGCAGTTTATATAAACAATGCCATAAGTTTTCAATACGCTTTCTCTCTCTCTCTCTCTCTCTCTCTCTCTCTCTCTCTCCTCTCTCTCTCTCTCTCTCTCTCTCTCTCACTCACTTTCTCTCTTGACCATATCCCGCCGACAAACAATAAAATCCCCAATATTCCCAATAGACGCCTCAATTGTAAAACCCAGGAAAGCTGACAATAAGTGATTTTACTATCTTCAATATATTTTTACATACGAACGAACGACCATCAACCAAAATTATTTATTGATTTTGTGTGAGATTGATGGATCTGTCATTACGTATACTATCACACAATTCATATGGGACTTTCTATCATTTGTTTTCACATGCTAATATTTTCAACAAATATGATATATTTTACATGAAAATTGCTATTGCAAAGAAGAAAGCTTTTTCAAATATCATTTGTAAATGTGGCATTTTTTTTAATAACTTTTTTTTATGTAAAATTTGTGTAAAAAAACTTTTTTTTTTTTTTTTTTTTTTTTTTAATATGCTGAAAATTACTTTTACAAAATAATGTTTTTTATGTTCAATTTTTGTCAAATCATTTTAGATTTTATATATATTTATTTATTTATGCGTACATTCTTTCTTTCTTTCTTTCTTTCTTTCTTTCTTCTTCTTTCTTTCTTTCTTTCTTTTCTTTCTTTCTTTCTTCTTCTTTCTTTCTTTCTTTCTTTCTTTCTTTCTTTCTTTCTTTCTTTCTCTTTCTTTCTTTCTTTCTTTCTTTCTTTCTTTCTTTCTTTCTTTCTTTCTTTCTTTCTTTCTTTCTTTCTTTCTTTCTTTCTTTCTTTCTTTCTTTCTTTCTTCTTCTTTCTTTCTTTCTTTCTTTCTTTCTTTCTTTCTTTCTTTCTTTCTTTCTTTCTTTCTTTCTTTCTTTCTTTCTTTCTTTCTTTCTTTCTTTCTTTCTTTCTTTCTTTCTTTCTTTCTTTCTTTCTTTCTTTCTTTCTTTCTTTCTTTCTTTCTTTCTTTCTTTCTTTCTTTCTTTCTTTCCTTTCTTTCTTTCTTTCTTTCTTTCTTTCTTTCTTTCTTTCTTTCTTTCTTTCTTTCTTTCTTTCTTTCTTTCTTTCTTTCTTTCTTTCTTTCTTTCTTTCTTTCTTTCTTTCTTTCTTTCTTTCTTTCTTTCTCTTCTTTCTTCTTTCTTTCTTTCTTTCTGTCTTTCTGTCATTCATTCATTCATTCATTCATTCATTCATTCATTCATTCATTCATTCATTCATTCATTCATTCATTCATTCATTCATTCATTCATTCATTCATTCATTCATTCATTCATTCATTCATTCATTCATTCATTCATTCATTCATTCATTCATTCATTCATTCACTCACTTTTTCACTCAAAACATTGCTTTAATAGTGGTTTTAAACTGGCAAATAAATTAGTAATTTTTCTATAGTGGCCCATGCTATTAAGTGATCCAACATGGCGTTGACTTTAACATAAATGCATAGACCTTATTAATTAAGGTTGCTAATTAAGATAGGAAAGTGTCGTGCAGTATAATTACAGCTGGACTTAATTAACTAGGCATGTTACTGCACTGCAGACAATCGCGTTGTAAAAATATGTGATGTAAAAATTGAAGGTTAGATTATTTTATCGTTACTCACGCTAGCGTGGAAATTATTAACATTAACACGCATGACTTTGGCGAGAGAAAAACTCATTCATAATATTATGTACAACTGTGTGTGATTGTGTGTGTGTTTGGGGGGGGGGGTATATTTGTTCTATTTGTTTGTTTTGATGTTTTTGTTATTATTATTTTTTTTAAAGGAATAGACCAGAGAACAACATAAGCATTTATATCACAAAACACTTGATGGGACTTACATAAATAATTTTAGTTGTCTCAAAACCCAACTGTAGCTCCGTAGCAGTGATCAGTACATTTCGTTTTATGCAACCCGCAAAACATTTTTTACTAATTTTTGCATGTTTCTGACGTCATAAACATGCATAGTCACGCAAGTTGCATACTTAACAGTATTTTTAAGCTCTCTCGTGGGGCAACATTAACATTCTGGTAAAAATTGTCAACAGTTTTGAAGATCCCTTTTTGTGTCTATTCATTAAAAAGCACATATAGTTTCATGTGGTCTATGGCTTTAATTGTTTCTTTTGCTTATTTGTTTCTGTTTGTTTTGCATGTTTGATTTTTTTTTTTTTTTTTTTTTTGGCTTCTTTAAATCTTTAATTTAAAAAGTGATCTTTGGCTCTTATAGATTTACACTGTTATTAAATTTGTATTGACAGCACATTTTTATCACCTTTTATTCTAACTTTAAAATTATAACTAAAAAATACTTTTAGTGTTCCAAAATAAACTTAACTTAAAAAAAAAATTAAAAAAAATTAAAAAAAAAAAAAACTGAAAAAAAAACTGAAAAACAACAACTGAAAAACTGAAAAACTAAACATTTTAGAATATGTTTTTATAAAAAAAGAAAAAAAAACTTATTTTATAGAGGAGCTGTTTTTTGTATTTTGTTTTTAAAATGCAACTCCTTAAATAGACGTTTCGTGATTTTTGCAAAAATGTAATTATTACGTGTATCTACTTTTTTCCCGTCTTTTCGTGTCTCTCTCTCTCTCTCTCTCTCTCTCTCTCTCTCTCTCTCTCTCTCTCTCTCTCTCTCTCTCTCTCTTTCTTAGTTGTTTTTTTTTCGTAATTTACTTTCTCTAAGTTTATTATCTCACACCTAACACGTCTCACAATAGCTCAGTGATAACAAAAAGTGTCAATTTTAAAGACACTGGTATCGAGAAAACATGTTCAATCATTCCAATCTCAATTGACAAATAATAAAACACAATCTCCGCGATCTCGGAGCGTGAGTTTTCAATAAATAGAAATCGTGGTGATGCATTGATTAAACTCAATTACTTTTTTACTTAAAATTTCTAGTAAAATTTTATGTAATTCTTGATTATCTAATTTTAATTATAAATTTAGTGTTTTTAATTTTAAAATTAATTTTTAACATTGTTTAAATATAAGATAATAAATTAATTTAAATTAATGTCATTTTTTAATGTTTTATACGGATATTTTAATTACCATAAAAATTATTTTAGTAAAACAATGGTTGATACCGTTGATAATATGTAACCAATCAAATATTGGGAAAAAAACATAGAAGCTCTATAATAATTCTTACCTGTGAAAGACGCTTAATCAATCAAATTCTATGTTGAAAACGACAGAAGACCCTTAAAGGCATAGAACACCTTGAACAAAAAAGTTGCGTAATATCCTAACAAACCTGAAAATCAACGTTGATTTGGCCGGAGACATTTATTTCTAATTTATTGCATTACTGCATTACTGCATTAAGCTTGTATTCTTTAAAGTGTAATAACTTAAATATTTGATCGTGTTTTCACATGTTTGACGTAGCTAAACTTTTAAGTAACATTTCTTCTTTACTTTGTGTAATATTATAATTAGCGACCGTCTAGTTTGCGAGATATCCAGTCTTGGGTTCGATTATCGTAAATACGATAACGATACTATAACGATTATATCGAAACGTTATAGCGTGGTTTCATTCATGTTAAAGTCGACGTCATAAGTGAGTACTAAATAACATTGGCCGGTATAGGAAAATTGCACATTTTGCAAGTTTAAAAATACTTAGCAATTTTTTTGAGTGCATTGATGCTGTTAACAGGTTGAATTAGTACCTCAAGTATGTGAGAAAAATAATAATGACCAAAAAATAGCTAATTTTCCAAAGAAAATAGCCAAAAAACTATGTTTGTCCTATGCTGAGCAATGTTATTCATTGCTCAAGAAGAGCATCGAAAAGCACTCAGAATGACGTCATGCGTACACACCCTATAGATTAACAGTTTTATAAAAGTTATCGTTATAGATTAACGAAAATTGACGATATTATCTTTGCATCTATAACGATACTTTTTGTTCCAAAAATAAGAAAAAAATACACACAAAAGTAAAAAAGTGCGCAGAAAATAAAATATTATTAAAAAATTTAAAAGTACATAAAATAAATGAGGCGGTTTATCATTGTAGGTATAGTACAATCATGAAGCAAGTATATTTTATTTCAATAAAAAATTGCATTTGATTTGTGGTTATCGTTATCAAAAAACTATTGTTATCAATATGTAGTGTCATTATCGTGGGTGATATTTTTAAAATTAACGGTATCGTTATCGTTATAGTGTGAGGCTAGAATATAATATCATTATAGAAATTTTGGGTATCGAACCCAAGACTGTTCTCTATTCTCTAGTATACCTAGTACGCACCTTAAAGTCCATAATACAAAAAAGTGTGCATGAAATAAAAATGCACCCCCAACCCCTATACCACCAATGTCTACTACCATCTTTAGCATGAGTCATATACAACTTATATACAAGTGTCTCCGCGGTGGTGAATCAATACCTCTCTCTCTCTCTCTCTCTCTCTCTCTCTCTCTCTCTCTCCTGCACTTACACAAAAGCAAGAGAGTATATAAGTAAATATTGATAAACAACCCCACAATATGCTCAACATGCATTATTTCAATAGCTTACATATTTCAATACACTTTAGTGTACGAGAAGCAAGTGAGCGAGTTCACTTTCAAATCATCATCGAAGCATTGCTGCTCCATTAAGATTATTAATTTGTATACAGCATAATTGTTAAGCTTCGAACGAAACAAAAAAATGAGGTATTATATTGCGGTGAATTGTCTTTTTTTTTTTTTTTTTTTTATTATTAAATTTTTTTTTGAAAAGTGATTCTTAAAATTAGTTTTCATGCTTAACTATATTTATTTTTATTTTAAAAATCACAAGATAGGAGTTTCATCAATGTTGTCTTTGTCAACTTTATCTTATGAATCTGCTTTGGAATTATTTAAAAAATTAAAAAATATATATATTATATTATTTGTTGCTCTTTTAGTGCTTTTTAGTGCCTCTATAGGGTGTGTACGCATGGTGTCATTCTGAGTGCTTTTTGATGCTCTTCTTGAGCAATGAATAACATTGCTCAGCATAGGACAAACGTAGTTTTGGGCTATTTTCTTTGGTAAATTAGCTATTTTTTGGTCATTATTATTTTTCTTGCATACTTGAGGTACTAATTCAACCTGTTAACAACATCAATGCTCTCAAAAATATTATAAAGTATTTTTAATCTGGCAAAATGTTTATTCTTCCTATGACATCCATGTCATTGAGTTATTAGACCCTATAGGATGCTTGCATTTATGTAAAAGTTAACGCCATATCTGAGCACTAAATAACATGGACTATAGTATGAGAAAAATGTCATATTTTGCCAGTTTAGATGTTGCGTTAGATTTTCAAGTACGTGAGAAAATTAATAATAAACCAAAAATTAACATATTTTCCAAAGAAAATAGCCAAAAACCATGTTTGTCCTATATGTGTTGAACAATGTTATTCATTACTCCAGTATGGCGTCAAAGCGCATTCCGTATGACGTCATGCGCATACACCCTTATCACTTATCTACTTATCACTTATCTACTTGTTTCTACTATACTTTCCATTCTCAGTATAGACCTCTTTCACATTCTTGTGCTTTGACGCCATGTTTGTGGTGTCTAATGCATTGCCCAGCGTAGGGGAAACGTCATTTTCCCTAATTTTTCATGTAAAAAGAGTTTATTTAAGCTGAATGAATTTTTCTCATATTTATAAACTTATTAGAAGCTAGAAATAAGGCTTTGATTGAGGTTTGAAGCTTCTTTTGCTATTAAAAAAATATTAAAAATTACATTTTTCCTTTGCTGGCCTATGTATTTCTGACCATCTAAATGGCTGCTTTTGAATATGAGTGGATATGGTTGAAAATTAGCTTATTATATCAGTTTCAGGGGTCACATTTTATGTAAAAATTTCTTTAAAAGAGGGCATCTTTGTTAGTATATTTTTTAAGACTAAATTTAATTTGCTTTTTTATTATTTTTTGAGGGTCTACATTAAAAAATCGATTTTATTGTTAAAAAAAAAAAACAAGTATGATTCGTCAGCAAAATGTGTAAAAAAGAAGCCTGAAAATTAGTGAACGTCAATAAAGTGTGGTGACAGTTAGCGTAATGACTTCTTTTCAAATATACCACGTGGGGGAGGGGGCTAGGGGGTCTGGGGGGTGAAATAGACAGGAGAGGGGCGGGGATCGAAGTCAATTGCAGTGGAGAAATCATTAATCATGTTTGTCTGGTAGCCACTTAAACAATTATATTGGAGGAGGGAGGGAGAGAGAGAGAGAGAGAGAGAGAGAGAGAGAGAGAGAGAGAGAGAGAGAGAGAGAGACTGAGATACATTCGATATCTTCAATTCATTTATTTTTGTCAAAACAAAAAACAGACGCACTCAATATAGGGTGTATCCGTATGACGTCATATTTAATGCGCTTGGAGGCCATACTGGAGAAATGAATAATATTGCTTAGCATAGGACAAACAACTTTATTATTAGTATTATTATTTTTTTTGCTATATTTTCTTTGGAAAATTGCTTACTTTTTTGTTATTTTTTTTTCTCACATACTTGATACAATACGACCTATTAACAGCATCAAAATGCTCTCAAAAATATTGTAAAATAATTTTAAACTGGCAATATGAGTTATTTACCTATGCGGCCCATGCTATTGAGTTATCCAACATGACGTCGACTTTAACATGAATGCATACACTATACCATATAGGGTGTTTTTATTCACGTTAAAGTTGACGCCGTTAGTGAGCACTAAATAACATAGGCCAGTATGGGAAAATGACTCGTTATGCCAATACGATAAAATAGGAACGTTTTATTTTCTCATTTAAAACGACATTTCTTGCTTAATAGCATGTTTTTTTTAACACTCTTTTTCAGTATAATTGAATATTTATAAAAATATCTCGCAGGTATATTAACATTTATTGAAAATTCATCATAATTCAATAAATAAAGAGAAAGCTAATAAATGAATTGATATAAAAAAATATTAGACCAAAATTGAAATTATATATATAAGTAAATCGTATCGAAATAAAACAAAACTTGAATACTGAAAGAGAGAGAGAGAGAGAGAGAGAGAGAGAGCTATAACGTATAATTTATCCGCATGACATAAACAAAAAAGTAAATTTCAACGAGAACACGCGCGCTTCTATTCTATTGTGTATTAAAATAATATAGAAAAAGATTTGTCATTTGTCCCCTCGCATTTTCATAATGATGTTTAGCTGCTTTTGTTGTGTTTTTTCTCCTCTCTGCACATTGTTCAAGTATTTGAAATTGAGCAAGTATTTTGTAGTATTTGATAATGTCGTAGTGAGTGAGTGAGTGAGTGAGTGAGTGAGTGAGTGAGTGAGTGAGTGAGTGAGTGAGTGAGTGAGTGAGTGAGTGAGTGAGTGAGTGAGTGAGTGAGTGAGTGAGTGAGTGAGTGAGTGAGTGAGTGAGTGAGTGAGTGAGTGAGTGAGTGAGTGAGTGAGTGAGTGAGTGAGTGAGTGAGTGAGTGAGTGAGTGAGTGAGTGAGTGAGTGAGTGAGTGAGTGAGTGAGTGAGTGAGTGAGTGAGTGAGTGAGTGAGTGAGTGAGTGAGTGAGTGAGTGAGTGAGTGAGTGAGTGAGTGAGTGAGTGAGTGAGTGAGTGAGTGAGTGAGTGAGTGAGTGAGTGAGTGAGTGAGTGAGTGAGTGAGTGAGTGAGTGAGTGAGTGAGTGAGTGAGTGAGTGAGTGAGTGAGTGAGTGAGTGAGTGAGTGAGTGAGTGAGTGAGTGAGTGAGTGAGTGAGTGAGTGAGTGAGTGAGTGAGTGAGTGAGTGAGTGAGTGAGTGAGTGAGTGAGTGAGTGAGTGAGTGAGTGAGTGAGTGAGTGAGTGAGTGAGTGAGTGAGTGAGTGAGTGAGTGAGTGAGTGAGTGAGTGAGTGAGTGAGTGAGTGAGTGAGTGAGTGAGTGAGTGAGTGAGTGAGTGAGTGAGTGAGTGAGTGAGTGAGTGAGTGAGTGAGTGAGTGAGTGAGTGAGTGAGTGAGTGAGTGAGTGAGTGAGTGAGTGAGTGAGTGAGTGAGTGAGTGAGTGAGTGAGTGAGTGAGTGAGTGAGTGAGTGAGTGAGTGAGTGAGTGAGTGAGTGAGTGAGTGAGTGAGTGAGTGAGTGAGTGAGTGAGTGAGTGAGTGAGTGAGTGAGTGAGTGAGTGAGTGAGTGAGTGAGTGAGTGAGTGAGTGAGTGAGTGAGTGAGTGAGTGAGTGAGTGAGTGAGTGAGTGAGTGAGTGAGTGAGTGAGTGAGTGAGTGAGTGAAGAAACAAACAAACAAACAAACAAACAAACAAATGAAATTCAATTTTCACTAATTTGGATTGTTACAAAAAAAATATACACAAAAAAATGCATTTATACTTTCAAGTTTTTCCATTCTCCTAAATTAAATTTAAAATAAAAATATTTCTTATTCTTAATTATAAAATTATAATGAGGCCGAAAGTTTCCCTACCTTTTGTTTTTTACGTTTCTTGCATAATAATTTTATTTAAATTAAAACATTAAAAATTTTATTACGAGGGTAAAAACATAAAGATTTTATATTTTAAGAGGTAAATATCACATTTTTTTGACGTATTATGTTAATTTTTTAATGCTTTTTTAAAACAATGATTTGTGAATTATAGAAGAAAATAAAAACTTTACTCGGCAATATATATATATATATATATATATATATATATATATATATATATATATATATATATATATATATATATATATATATATCTATTATAGCTTCAAACATGTAAAACCAAGTAGTATGCGTCATTTAAAAAATGTTTTTTTTTTTAAATGCAGTATTTTTCTTAAGGCAGGAAATGAGGTACTGCGGTATTTGACTAAAAAATTGTAAAAAAAAAGAAAAATCTTAAATTTTGCACAGTATAAAATTAGGATATAGTATCTTCAAAAATGTAAAAAAAAAAATAAAAAAAATAAAAAAAATTAAAAAAAAATTGGGGCGTCACCATGCTAGATTGAAAATTATTATTTTTTGAAGTTTTAATCCCATAAGAGCCCATGTTAATTTCAATAACTATATTTTCTCTCTTATCTGATGGTCACGGGTTCTGAAAATGTTATCGTAGGTAGCTGTTACTGTTAAAATGTTACTGTTAACTTTCAAATGTCATCATAAAGTTTGCAATTTTTCTTTTTAGATTGTGAGATACAACCCTTAAGAATCACCTTAAAAGTGTGTACTCATTCAAAACACATAAATGATTATATGGAACCATCATATTATACAATACATGCACATATTATTATGTTCCTTAACCCTTTTGTAGCCTCACAAAAACTGGAGTTAAAATACTGTAAAGTAGACAACTTTTGAAATTCATGACGTCATCAATTTCAGAAATTGTAAATCAGGTTGTCTACCTTACACGTTTTCTCCCTAGTTTGTGAGGCTAAAGAACGATGAACAGATAATGCGTGTACGCATTTATGTATAAAACTGGCATTTTTTTATTTGTATTTTTTTTGTACCTTATGTGGACAAAAAGAATAAATACTTAAAGTCATTCTAAAAAAAAAAAAAAAAAAAAAAAAAGTTGATTTTTATAAATTTTGGATAAAAAAATATTAATTTTTATAGGCGTAGAACACCTTAATAGAAAAAAAGTACATTTATTTATTAATTTTTTACTAAAGGCATAGAACACCTTGAACAAAAAAGTTGCGTAATATCCTAACAAACCTGAAAATCAACGTTGATTTGGCCGGAGTCATTGATTTCTAATTTATTTTCCATTCACAAAATGCCGCTGCCGGTCACTGACGTCACATCTCGCCTGGTCCACGCGCAAGTAAACCGGGCGAGCTGTGACGTCAGTGACCGACAGTGGCATTTTGTGAATGGAAAATAAATTAGAAATCAATGACTCCGGCCAAATCAACGTTGATTTTCAGGTTTGTTAGGATATTACGCAACTTTTTTGTTCAAGGTGTTCTACGCCTTAATTTATTTATTCATTGATTTACTAGCTCACTCACTCCTTATTTATTATTGTTATAGATGTACAAAATGCAGTATAATGTACATAAAGTATATTAACAGCACATTAAGCTGCAATTCACTGCACACTTTATGCACTTGTCTAACTCTGCTCCGACATTAAAACATAATATCACTTCTTATTTCATGTATAATTAAATATAAAATAACTTACGTTGTATTTAATAAAAAGTTACAAATGTTCAGTTTATTATGACATTTGGAAGTTACGTTCACTGAAAACAAACAACCAAATTTAATGATTTTATACTACGCGACACCTACACTCTAAAAACTAATGTCTTACGTAAAAATATTTAGAGATCTAGTACGCATACATATTTTTTGTATGTGAGTGTATTTTTTACTAAATTTTCAAAATTTTAAGGTGTTTGTGTACATATAAAAATCGATGCCATATGTGAGAAATAAATAACATGGGAAAATTACAAATTTTGCCAGTTTAAAAATACATAGTAATATTTTTGAGAGCATTGATGCTGTTAAAGGCATAAACAATTAGAAAATATTAAAGGAATAGACCAGAAGAAAATAAGCATTTTGATCACAAAACACTTGCTGGAATTTTTAGTTTGATTTTTACATAAATAATATTATTGATATGTCTCAAAACCCAACTGTAGCACCGTAGCCGTGATCAGAAATTGTTGATTTATGTAGCCCGCACAACATTTTTATACTTATTTTTGCTTATTTCTGACGTCAGAAACAAGAATAGGCATACAAATAGCACTTTACAGTTTTTTCACGCTCTCTTGTGGGGCCACATTTAAATTTTGGTAAAAAAATGGT
>OX439133.1:5427344-5433218 GCA_949318235.1 Ecdyonurus torrentis | reverse complement strand
TCTCGTGGGGCTACAATAACATTCTGATAAAAATTGTCAACAGTTTTGAAGATCCCATTTCGTGTATTATTCTTTAAAAAGCACATATTGTTTTATGTGGTCTATGGCTTTAAGCATTTACATCACAATAACATTATTTGTCTCTAAATCCAGCTGTAGCAGTGATCAAAAAATTTAGGACTTATGCAACCCGCACAGCATTTCCATACTAATATTTGCTTGTTTCTGACGTCATAAACAAGAATAAGCATACAAATAGAACTTTAGAGTTTTTTATGCTCTCTTGTGGGGCCACATTTACATTCTGGTAAAAATTGTCATCAATTTTGTAGATCCCATTTTGTGTTTAATCATTAAAAAAAATACACGTTGTTTTATTTGGTCTATGCCTTTAAATGAGTACCACTTTTATACACTAGCACTTTGTTTTCTGTGTGTAGGTATATTAAGTCGTAAAGCTGACAAAGTCGGCACGCGGCTGCTTAGAGAACATAATTTTATTTTAATTATAAAACTAGAAAGTAAAGTAGAGAAATGTGTAGAAAAGAAAAAGGTAAATTTAAAATAAGTTTATTTAAACTGGAAAACATTCGTGTAACGTTATTTTCTTTCAAAAACTTTCTAATAAAATGTTTAAAATATGTTACTATACGCAAATAAGGGAGGTTTTCAGAATTTCTTAATCAATTTAGTTTTTAAATATAATAAGGCATTAAAAACGCATTTTGGGATTCTGTTGCAAAATTTATTTCATTTTTTCCTTTAGTTTTAGCGTTTTCTTTTTTTTTTTTTTTTTCTTTTGAAATGTTAAATTTTTCTTGAAGCAGATCTTAACTACTGGGCATACTAACAAAAAATGCATAAAAATGGTAAAAAAAAAAAAAAAAAAAAAAAAAAAAAAAAAAAATCAGCATTTAAAAATTATATTTTTTTCTTAATTGCCCTGTATGCATAAAATACGAATTTTAGCAATGCATATATACACTTCTCCCAATACTAGCTCGAGCGGATACAGTGTAAATAACAATGTAAAGTTAACTGTGATTGGCTAGTAGGTTTATAACACGCTCTCTGATTGGTTTAGCACCGCGGATACAGCTTTTGTCGGGAACGATCTTGTTTTGGACAGAGTGTATACGAATTTTACGTTATATAAAATGTGCATCACGCACAAATAAAAGCAAAAGCAAAAGCAAAAAAAAAAAAAAAAAAAAAAAAAAAAAAAACTAAAAAAAATTCAATGATAGTTATAGTTAAAAGGGTTATAATATATATTTTTTTATATAAAAATAAGTCAAAAAACAACGATGTTAAAAACAAAACAAATTGCTATTAAAATAGAACGAAAAAAAAATACTATAGTAACAATTGGTTTAAAATTTAGTAAAACAAAAGCTTTGAGGCTCAGTAAGCTACAATAAAAATTTCTGTCGAGAAAAATAGTAACTCAAGTTATATAGCTGCTTCATTGCCCCATAAGAAAGCAAGTTAAATGAAGAAAACGTCGTCGATCTGCTAGCACTTTGTTATAGTATATTGTTGGTCTCTCAATTTGTTTATTTTGTTATTAAACCTTTTGCAAGTCGTCTAATGGAAACTATAAACTGTAATTCTCTACTTGCAAATTGTTGTAAAGTCAGCGATCAAATAATGTGTTTGTACTTTGTACTGTTTGTCCTCAAAGGCATAGACCACATAAAACATGTGCTTTTCTGCTTTTTAATGAATAAACATGAAATGGGATCTTCATATCTGTTGACAATTTTTACCAGAATGTTAATGTAGCCCCACGAGAGAGCGTGAAAATACTGTAAAGTATGCAATTTCCGTCACTATTCATGTTTATGACGTCAGAAACATGCAAAAATTAGTAAAAAAAAAAAATTGTGCGGGTTGCATAAGTCGAATTTTCTGATCCCTGCTACGGAGCTACAGTTGGGTTTTGAGACAAACTAAAGTTATTTATATAAGTCCCATCAAGTGTTTTGTGATATAAATGCTTATGTTTTTCTCTGGTCTATTCCTTTAAGTGTTTTTATGATATGTAAATGTCTTTTTTCTGATCTATGCCTTTAAAAAAATAATAAATCAAATAGAACAAGAAGCTTGCATGAAAATATATAATACAGTAAAATTTCACTGCGTTGATATTATTATAAAATATATTTTCGAATCCACTGCACAATATTCCCAAATTCTCTTTCCAAACTGTAAAACTTAGTACAATTATTAACACTATTCTAAGCACACGAACAATAATGAAACTATTTTCTTTACATTAAATCAGATAAAATATAATTAATATTTAAACTTTTGAAACTAAAGTTAGAAAAAACTGTAAGAATGTCATATAGATAGTGAAAACTTTCAACCCTTACAGTTGAACACAATTGTATTTAAGGGAAGGAGGGTGGACTATTGTTAGTTCTGGTTTTAATATATGTATATGGTCAAGATATTGTAAGTATATCCCCTCGTATTGCTTGCAAATTATATAAATCTTAATTTTTTTAAATTTTAGGTGAGTTTTTGTTTTTGAAGAGGAATTTGTAAAGTATTGTTTTCAATTAGGGAGTGGGGGGGAGTGAGTGTGGAAACAGAGAGAGAGAGAGAGAGAGAGAGTAAAGAATGGAGAGCGAAATAGAATGTGTGTGTGTGTGAGAGAGAGAGAGAGAGAGAGAGAGAGAGAGAGAGAGAGAGAGAGAGAGAGAGAGAGAGAGAGAGAGAGAGTATGTGTGTGTGTGTGTGTGTGAGAGAGAGGAAGAAAGAAAGAGTAAAGAATGGAGAGTGAGATAGAATGTGTGTGTGTGTGTGTGTGTGTGTGTGTGTGTGTGTGTGTGTGTGTGTGTGTGTGTGTGTGTGTGTGTGTGTGTGTGTGTGTGTGTGTGTGTGTGTGTGTGTGTGTGTGTGTGTGTGTGTGTGTGTGTGTGTGTGTGAGAGAGAGAGAGAGAGAGAGAGAGAGAGAGAGAGAAATAGAGAAATAGAGAAACAGAAAGAGTGTGTGAATGTGAATGTGTGTGTGTGTGTGTATATGTATGTGTGTGTGTGTAGGTGAGAGAGAGAGAGAGAGAGAGAGAGAGAGAGAGAGAGAGAGAGAGAGAGAGAGAGAGAGAGAGAGAGACTAGAAAGTACAGACTATTGTTAGTTAAAAAGCAAAATATAATAATAATAATTTTCAAAAATCTTTATATATTCAAAAGGAATTCCTTTTACAAGAGAAAATATTTTACA
This sequence comes from Ecdyonurus torrentis, assembly GCA_949318235.1. Lineage (NCBI taxonomy): Eukaryota > Metazoa > Arthropoda > Insecta > Ephemeroptera > Heptageniidae > Ecdyonurus > Ecdyonurus torrentis. The sequence goes on along the minus strand of OX439133.1, from coordinate 5,429,987 downwards.
AGCAGCGTTGTATAGTTTAGTAAAATATAATAATACTTTTTGTTTTTATTATTATAATAATTATTTGTGATAAAATGTTGGCAGAAGTGTGTAAAACTTTGGTCCATTGTTGTCCATAACAATAATATATGTAAATTATTCTAAACTATTTGTAAATATACCAGATAACTTATATTAAATTTTATATTATAGCAAATAAAATAATAAATATTTACTTTATAAATTAACATGATAAATAATAATTAAAAACAAATATTGTTGGATTATATTTGGTGAACTTGTAATGTATGCATGTGTATGCGAGACACTTTTCACTTTTTCAATTATCGTTATTATTATTATTATTTTTTAATTACATTTGAATGAAATTTTTAAAAACATCAAATCAAAATAAAGTTTATTTTGTGTGTTGCCTATCATTTCTAATTATATCAATTTACACATTAACCTAAGCTGATACGCATTTTTGTGTATTGTAGATTTTTTTTTTTTTTTTTTTTTTTTTAATTTTTTTTTTTACAAAATAGTTATTTTCTAATGTTGCTAAAAAAAAACTATTACATTAGAAAACGTTGATTTTTGTTTCGTATGTCGAAATACTTTTTTCTTTTTCTTTCTTTTTTTTCTTTCTTTTTTCTTTTTTCTTTTTTTTTCTTTTTTTCTTTTCTTTTTCCCCCATCTTTTCTTTCTTTCGATTTATTGTTAATAATTTTTATCTACTATTTTATTTTGTACCATTTTTAATTCACCGATTTTGTAGTCGATTATATGTAATTAAATGCTTTTTTTTTGGTCTCTTTTATATTAAATTATTCAATGATTTTTTGACGATGACTTTATTAAAAGAAAGAAAGAAGAAGGAAAAAAAAAAAAAAAAAAAAAAAAAAAAAAAAACGAATAAATAATACAAAATAAAAATCGACAGTTCAGCAAATACAATTGTATTGAGAAATATTTTATGTTTAATATTACTTGAAACTTTGAAATGTGTACCTTTGTGTTTGTCACATAATCTCTCTCTCTCTCTCTCTCTCTCTCTCTCTCTCTCTCTCTCTCTCTCTCTCTCTCTCTCACCCCCACCCCCACCCTCGACTCCCCCTCATTACAAGCAGTATAAAGAATGTAATATACGCCAAAGCACAATATTATACTCCCATAAACCTCTTTTCTTTTTAGTATTATATATAAGTATACGAGATGTTAAAAAGGTTGATGATAAACTTTATAAGACTTCGTACAAACTTTAATAAAACCAAAAACTTAAACTTGTCGTCTCAAAAACCAAGCACCACTTTTTCTTAATTATTCTTGGCTATTTGATTTATTTGTCATTTAATCTGGAATTAAATTATATATAATAAAAATTAGGTTTTGTAACATGAAAAATTATTGCATTTTCTGATACAGCCTAATTTTTTTTGTCAGCTTTTTATATTTTTCTTTATTTTTTACAAATTTCATATTTAATTTTCGAAAGGTGCTATTTTCATAGCCTATATTTGTTTTATCACTTCTTATTTTAACTTTTAAAAATAAATACAATTTTTTTCCAGTGCTAGAAAAAAACAACAGCTAATTTTTGCACAAAATTGCCTTCGATGTTGAATCTCTCTCTCTCTCTCTCTCTCTCTCTCTCTCTCTCTCTCTCTCTCTCTCTCTCTCTCTCCTCTCTCTCTCTCTCTCTCTCTCTCTCTCTCTCTCTCTTATCCACCTTTTTTCGGCTTAAAAAAAAAGAAGTTTTTAGACGCATTTTTTTGACAAAAAAAATTTATAGTTAATTTTAAATTTAACATATTTTAAATTGTACAAGAGTGTAAATTTATTTTATTTATTTGTTTCTTTACTTATTTATAGAGTGTGTGCGCATGACGTCATTCTGAATACTTTTCGATGCTCTTCTTGAGCAATGAATAACATTGCTCAGCATAGGACAAACGTAGTTTTTGGCTATTTTCTTTGGAAAATTAACTATTATTTTAATATTATTTTTCTTGCATACTTGAAAAACTAATTCAACCTGTTAACAACATCAATGCTCTTATAAAAATTGCTAAGTATTTTTAAACTGGCAAAATGAGTCATTTTCTTATACTGGCCGATGTTATTTAGTACTCACTTATGGCGTCGACTTTAACATGAATGACACCACCCTATATATTGATTTGATTTACTTATTTTTTTTTTACTTGTTTCTGTATTTTCTAATGCTTGAATTCATATACTTCAATTAATATTTTCTCTTTCCTGAATATAATTTCCCTAACTTATTAAAACGCCGCTACTATGAACTTTGATGATTTGCCTTGTATAGGGTCTATTCATTCATGTTAAAGTCGACGCCATGTTGGATAACTTAATAACATGGGTGGCATAGGAAAAAAATCATTTTGCCAGTTTTAAAACACCATGCAATATTTTTGAGAGCTGTGATGTTGTTAATAGGTTGAATTAGTATCTCAAGTATGTGAGAAAAATAACAAATAACAAAAAATTAACCGATTTCCCGAAGAAAATGGGCTTAAATGAAGTTTGTCCTATGCTGACCAATGTAATGCACTACTCCAGTATGGCCTCCAAGCGCAATAAATATGACGTCATCCGCATACACCCTATATTAAAACACTTACACATTCTAGTAGACTT
>OX439133.1:5297344-5422344 GCA_949318235.1 Ecdyonurus torrentis | reverse complement strand
TAAATAATAATAAAGATAAAGAGAACAAAGGGAGAAATTTGAGTTGCATGAAATATATTGTATTCATGGAGAGGGGTCGGCTCTGTGTAGACAGGCAAGACCTGCAGTCGGACCGAGTCCTCAAAATGAATGCATTTTTGGAATGTAATTTTGTTTTATTTTTTCTTTTAAAATATTAACAAAAAAAAAAACTATTACTATAAATGAAATATATTTGTACTTCTAAAATAATATTAGTTCAAATAAAATATTTGAGTTGATACATGCGGCGGTGCCGGAGACTTGTAAGTGGGTGCACTGAATACCTATAAATAGGCCAGATGACCCATAAGCAAGACTTTGGTACAACTCATTTTGTTTTCTGTTTTAAATAAAATTTAGTTTAAAAAAAAAAGGTAAAAAACCTTACAAAATTATAAATATGTATTTCTGAGGAAGTCAGTTTTGTGTAGCCAGGCAAGACCTGCAATCGGGCTGACTATCCAAAAGTTGTAAACATGTATATGCCTATTATTATAAATATAAAAAAAATTATATATATACACATGTAAAAAAAAAAAAAAAAAAAGGAGACGGACCAGGGCAATGTTAATATATATGTAGGTATATGCATGTCGTCATGCATATAGTTTCATGTATACAGTAAATTTAGCAAATATTGTTGAACCATTGTAATGGATGTCCGTTACTGAATGCGGCGTGCGTGGGGCCTCATTCGTTAAAAAAAAAAAAAAAAAAAAAAAAAAAAAAAAAAAAAAAAAAAAAAAAAAAAAAAAAAAAAAAAAAAAAAGTTTGGCTTTGAATCTTTACTACACCCTTACAGTTCCCGCTATTCTTCTACCTGCAATAAAAAAGTGAAGCTTGCGCTCCTATCACTTTTTTTTCCATCACTGGTGCCTATTAGCCTTATTATATAGATCAGTGCAAAAATGATGTCACAAAAAGAATCTTGCTAACGTAGCTATTACTTATTCCCCAGGCATGGGTCCAGACTACAGACTGCTAGTAAAGACAGCACGTAAGAAGGCTCAACAATACTACATGGTGTATCAGGAAGAGATACCAACAGCTCAGTTGGTCCAACGTGTCGCCGCAGTGATGCAGGAGTACACGCAGAGCGGAGGTGTACGTCCCTTTGGCGTGTCGTTGCTGGTGTGTGGCTGGGACAACGATAGACCTTACCTCTTCCAGTGTGACCCCAGTGGTGCCTACTTTGCATGGAAAGCTACGGCCATGGGAAAGAACTATATCAATGGAAAAACATTCCTTGAGAAAAGGTATAGTTTGAAAATGTGTCTGCTTTTTTTTTTATGTAAGAGGGAAATTCAATAGGAAACTTGCAAATAGCTGGTTTGATAAAAAAAAAAAAAAAAAAAAAAAAAAAGATAGGAGAAACCAACAAGCGCCTTACCACGATGAGGTCCGCAGCTCGGTGAAAATCTTGATGGCACAGGTTACACCAGGGTCGTGAGCTCCTGTGTTATTGCCCTATACTAAAAACGAACCCTTGTTGATGTAGTTCAAATTTTCAAAGCAACAATCAACATGTAAAATGTAAGTGGCGCTGTAGTGAATTTTAAAATTCACACACAGACTTCAGCGCCACTTTTATACGTAATTTTGTATTCTTGCATTTTTTGCGGCGAAATTTTGAATTACATCATTAAGGGATCGTTTTTTCAACAATAGCTTCCTATCCTGTTTATATATCCATGGGTTATACACATATTTACAAATTTACTAAGATGTTTCAAGGGCAACAGCCCTCTTCTTCAGTTGCTTAGAGCGTAGGCTACACTCTAAGCAACTGAAGAAGAGGGCTGTTGGCTGTTGCCCTCGAAACGTCTTAGTAAAATTGTAAATATGTGTGTAACCTGTGCCATCAAGATTTTCACCGAGCTGCGGACCTCATCGTGGTAAGGCGCTTGTTGGTTTCTCCTATCCTTTTCTTTGATTATAAATTCAAACCGAAATGGTTTTAACCTTTCTTAACTAATTACATTGATATAAAAAAAAAAATGATAAAATGAAAGAAAAGGATAGGAGAAAACCAGCAAGGGCCTTACCATAGTGAAGAGAGTGCCATAGTTTGGTGAAAATCTTGCTAGCACAGATATAAAATAACTAACATATTTATATCTGTGCTAGCAAGATTTTCACCGAACTATGGGACTTTCTTCACTATGGTAAGGCCCTTGCTGGTTTTCTCCTATCCTTTTCTTTCATTTTATCATACCTAACCGCGATGGTTTGTTTTCCTTAATATACATATTGATATAAAAAAAAATGTTACTTTAAAGGGGCCAATGATATAGGCAGACCACCAATCGCCTGTCATTTTGAATAACAATACCCTGAAAGAGGTATAGACTAGAGGAGGCTAGACCAAATATAAAGTATAATTACTTGTATATTCACTATTCAGAGATCCAGTTTGAAGAGGGGCCCGCTCAATAGCCTGCTACAGATCGAGGGCTACGCGGCATTTCGGTACTAGTGCAATCTCTGTGGGTGCATTTTTAGCACATGTGCATTCTCCTCGCTCACCCTTTTTGAAACATCTTTATATGCTTAGCCTGTACAGATATGCCATTAGTAGGCATGGCGTAGTTTGCACATGTGCCAAAATTGCACCTGTGGAGATTGAACAAGTAACGAGAAGCCGTGTAGCCATCGAGATATTAAATATTGGAAATAGAACCAATTTACATTTAGGGGGCCAATTTTAACAAGGAGAGGGGTGTAAAAGACGTCAGTGTTTTTCAAAGCAGCAATTATCAAAAGCAAGACCTTTTCTTTGTCATTCCCCTCCCCCCTCCCCCCTTTCTCTTTTTATTTTTAATTGAATTAAGGGTTGTATAATAGATAGATGGCTTGTATCTCAGAATTTAAAAAGTAAATTTCAAATAGAAAATAATTATGGCAATTAACATGTGCTCTTTTGGGACTTAACACTTCAAAAAATCATAATTTAAAATCTAACATGGTGACCCCCCATTTTTTTTTTTTTCCTTTTTTGAAGATACCCTATCCTAATGCATCAGTGTGCAAAATTTCAGATTTTTCTTTCTTTACAATTTTTTAATCAGATCCCGCAGTACTGTACCTGATTTCCTGCCTTAAAGCCCCTCTCTAGACTTAGGAACATGCCTTTTTATATCATTGAACACAAACTGGGACCTTTGAAACTGGTATTAATTTTCACCAGGACCCAAACGTAAACACACAAGAGAGCACAAAAAGTCTGTAAAGTAGGCAATTTGAGGCCACTCTGACGTCAGAGAAATTGTTGTGCAGGTTGTATAAGTTCACATTTCTAATTTGTCTTTTTGACGTTGCAATTGAAATTTGGGTCGAAATAAATTTATTTTTACAAATCACATTTTGTGTTTAAGGCGGTGGGGGACCGACTTGGACCGGAAATCGCTAAAAGAAGAACTATATTTTCCCCATAATTTTTTGTACATGATTTAATTCCATTAAAACAAACACTATAATGTTCAAATAAAATCAAGTAAATTTAAAATATATTTTGTTATACCAAATTTTTTTAATGATATTTTTAATTGTAAAAAAGTTTCTAATTTGACTAAAATTTCCCGCTCAAATTTAAATTTCCACATTTACATGTTATCTTTAAAGTGTAATAACTTAAATATTTGATCGTGTTTTCACATGTTTGACATAACTAAATTTTTAAGTAACATTTCTTCTTCACAATTGTGTTATTATTATTATTATTCGCAACCGCCCTAGTTTGCGAGATATCAGTCGGTCACCTACCCCCTTAATAAATTAAAAAAACATGTTTCTATGCCTGTTGAGGGACTTTAAACCCCTACCATTGGCTAACTCACCCTGTAATGTTTCAGATACAATGAGGACCTTGAACTTGACGATGCTGTCCACACAGCCATCTTGACATTGAAAGAAGGATTTGAAGGTCAGATGACTGCAGATAATATTGAGGTTGGAATCTGTGATGCTGCGGGATTTAGACGTCTGGACCCATCTAGCGTAAAGGACTACCTAGCTAACATCCCTTAAACTTTACATGTCTTAATTTGTCTGTCATACCCTGGAGCACAACCTATCTTACTAACATTTAATTGGCTTATAATTAGTTTTTGAACACAAGTTTTCTGATATTTTAAATTAGTTTAAAACTTGTGATTTATTTTTCTGAATTTTGAAAATAGGTTCTAATCTATATTAAAAATAGCACTAAAAATGCATTTAAAAATGAAATGTACAGTTTCAGACACATGAAAGGTAACCATTTAAATATATTGATATTTTCCGCGCCTCAAATTTTATGTGGAAACGATATTGTTGTAATATTCTTGTGTTTTGATGTGCGCTCAGGTGTAGTGTTATCTATCAGGTGAGCTGCTTTAAGTGCTGGCCACAATGAAAAACGAAGCTTGATTTTAAGCTCTCCGATTGGTCAGTTTTGTAGGCGCGGCCTATTTTAGCCAACCACAGGGCTGGAAATCATGCTTCCAGTTTAATTGTGGCCCCGGCTTTAGCCAGCAAGCCAAACATGCCTCATAATACATGTGAATATGGTGTAATAATATAGTTTTCACATAAGCTTGAGGCGCACAAAAAAGCAGAAAGTTTCAACGGTTACTTTTCATTTGTCTGAAACTGTACACCTCTGGTCAAAAGTTTTTAAACGGAGCTGCAGAGACTGCTGCTTTTTCTCATGAAGATAACATGGTGTCGTTGCAGGCTGCCTATGCGAATTGTTCAGAAACTTTTTTTCAGAGGTGTACTTAAAAAAAAAAGAACAAAAAAAAAGTAAGTTGTGCTCTCCATATTTCTTTGTATCTTTTTGTGTTTAATGCATTAAATAAATAATTAAAAAATATAAAGTTTTCTTATATTAAAATTTTGTTTTATTCAAAGAATCACCCTTTTTGTGAAATTCTAAAATTATTATTTTAGGAAAATAAAATAAATAAAAAACTTCTATTATGAAGCTTAAAAAATAAGAATGAAATTCAAATTTAGCACCACTAATAACCTAAAGACAAATAGAAAGCGACCTCTTAAAAGGTTATGTTCTCCTATTAATACTATTTCAATTTTAGTCCAAATTTTCCCTATATTTATGAACATGTGAAATAGGGAAACATAAAACTGGAAGAGGTTGTCATTAAAAATTTCAAGTTGCTCCGCCTCTTGCATCATTTCTCAATGATGGAATAGTAAGTGACCTTCTATAAGGTTATGTCCTCCGATTACTAGTTTTGAATATCCGACCATATTTACGAGAACTTTGGGAATGGGGAAACATAATACCGTAGAAGGTAGTTATGAAAATTCAAGTGTATGGGCAAACGACCACACCCATCAACCAATCAGATTTGAGTATTTTTGCCCATTTACTTTACCATACTACCTTCTAGATATTAATGTTTTCCTTATAATGAAATTCATGAATTTGCTATTACTGGCATTGAAATAAATGCTGCATTATTATATTTTATTATGACATTATTCAAATTATTTTAATAATATAATGTTGTTTTTTTCTCTCTTTTTAATGCTATAAAATCATTTCGCTATATATTTTATGGGTAGAGGGTAATAAAAAAAAAATAAATAAAAACAAGTATATTATTATTGACTTTATTTTGCATTAGAAAAAAAAAAATACAAAATTCTATAAATTCTTAAAGAGAGTTGGTAACTATTTAATAATGCAGAAATTTTCCACAAAAACATTTGATTTCTTTTTCTCTTTACCAAATTATGGATCTTTATTTCTTTTTCTTCAACGTAAAAGCACTTAATGACTTATTACCTATTCTTAATAAAATATAATTAATTTTCAAAGGCACACTTTTTTGTACCAACTTTTCATAATAATAAACACAATATTAAAGTGAAATTGATTGGACCACATTAGGATTGATTTTTCATACAAATAAACACAAAACTTCAGTTGAAAATCAATATTGATTGGTCCTACATGAATCAAGGCACACATGGGTTTTAATTGGTTCACATTTGGTTTTAATCCTAGTATCTACCAAATCTTGCTAAAAATCAATAATGATATGATTTATATTATCATTTAACAAAGTAATAGTTGAAAATCAATATTTATTGGTCTTAATTAATGATAAATACATCTTTAAAATCAATATTGATTTTGACTAATGAAAGCATTTTTACAATATTAACACCCTTGCTTTAAAAATCAATATCGATTGCTTCCGATTATAAGAATTGATTTTTACACTACAATATTACTTAAAATCAATATTGATTTTGTGACCATATTAATTCCATTGATTTTTATATTTAAATAAAGACAAAGAACAATTTTTACAATCAATATTAATTTCTCCTCACTGTGATGTGAAAATCAATGGTATCCAATTTATTTATATATCTCAATAATATTTTCTGAAAATCAATAATTGATTGCCCGATTGTCATCTGAGAATCAATTTAATTAAACACTTTTACAACTTATGAGTAAATTCGTTTTAATCTAACGACTTAATTATCTGATGTAATTTAAGTAATAATTTGAGCTGGATTTAATTTATAATTAAATTTAAAAATAATAAAAATAAACAGCTATAGCTTTCTTAATTCATAAAAATTATTGACAATGTCAAAATCAGTTTGAATGAATGAAAAACATTGTAAAAGTTTAGGAGAAAACTAAAACATATAAACACACACATTTCATGGACTATGCTTGCATTTTTAATGCTTTTTAACCTTTTTTTTTAACAAGTTTAACTTGTATTTTTTTTATTATTCTTACCAATGGCAATAGTTTTTTCCGCACACATTTTTTTTTTTTTTTTTTTTTTAAAGATATTGAAAATAATTTTAATGGAATAAAGATAGGAAAATCATTATTATCGTAATAAATTTGAAACAAGAAAACCAGCGCTGACAGTAAAAATAGTCCCATAGTTTGGTGAACAATCATCATGCTATAGCAAAAAGATAAAATTGGATGTGATTACAACAATCCACAACTTCAATAATACACTTAACAATGGCCAATCACTGTGGTGAATGATAAGAAGAAAACGGGGAGCTACTGCACCACAAGTGAAGAAATTTTTAGATAATCAAGCCCCTTTTTTACTGATAATTTATTATTTATTTTTTTTTTTACTGAAAATAGTCATTGATTTTTCTACTATAAAATTCTTACTGGAAATGTAGAGGTACATTAATAAAAATAATACTGGTATTTAAAGAAATAAAAAAATAAATAAAAAATAATACCCTACTGGTAAAATTCTATATGGATCCAGTCACACAAGGGGTTGGTTTTATTATTTAAGGCGGGAAATCAGCTACTGCAGGATTTGACTAAAAAGTTGTAAAAACAGAAAAATCTGAAATTTTGTACAGTGATGCATTAGGATTAGGTATCTTCAAAAATGTAAAAATTTTAGGGGATCGCCATGCTAGATTTTGAATTATGATTTTTTGAAGTTTTAGTCCCATAAGAGCCCATATTAATTTCAATAATTAATTTATCTCTTATCTGATGGTCACGGGTTCTGAAAATGTTATCATAGGTAGCTGTTACTGTTAACTTTCAAATGGCATCATAAAATTTGGAAATTTTCTTTTTAGATTTTGAGATACAAGCCATCTATATACAACCCTTAAAATTACAGTAATATTTATTTCTCGCTTACTTTAGGAAAGTAACTATTATGCATGATTTTTTTTTAACTAAAGTACTCAGGTTTTGTAATTAAAATTTTGGATTCAAAGACATTAAAATTTTTAAAACAATATTTAGTATTCCTAACACGTACACATATTCTTTCTTTTATAGCTTAGTTCCAAAAGCTATATCCAATTTTATTTTATTTTTTATCTGTGCTAGCAAGATTTTTTTTTACCGGACTCTCTTCACTATGGTAAAGCCAGCGCTGGTTTTCTATCCTTTTCTTTTAAATTTTAGATAGTAATTCATAGATTAGGAAAAACTGTGGAATGGAAATATGTTAAATTATTCCAAAAGATATTCCATCTTGATATTCCGATTGTAAAAAAAAAAAAAAATCGTAAAAAAAAAAAAAAAAATCTTGATATTCCGATTGTAAAAAAAAAAAAAAAAGTAATTTTTTCCTTTGAGTAAAACCTTTTTTTTTTTTTTTTACTTTAGGCTATTTAAAGAATTTTATTGAGTTTTAGACAACCCAAAGTTATCATTTCACATAAACATTTTACTTAGTATTACCCTGTTTTCCTTATTTTATTCATTAAAGGAAATGGAAAAAAAAAAAAGATTGATAAATCTCTGAAACTGCAAATTGATACATATTCTATACTTTTTGACAAAAGTTAATTGGTGGAAAATGGTTTCAATTTTTTTTTTCTTTTGCCTTGATAATAGGAAATAGGCAAACAATGAGAGAGCAAAATTTGCAATTTAATCTTGTACATTCATTTTGGTAAATCTAGCAACCACACCTGAAACAAAAAAACAAATACAAAATTAGCAAAATTTCTGATTTTAAAATAAAGAATTTACAGTAAAAATAAGATTAAAGAATTTGAAAAGTGGGCTTGAGAAAATGCGCCTTATTTAATTCTTGTAAAGAAGAAATAAAAAAAGGCTGGGCGATTTTGTGATACAGACTGTGAATTTATATCTTGGAATCTGATTTTACATGCTTTCTTATGGGAAAAATGAACCATAAATCTGCCACTTGAGTTTTTATCAAAGTTGAACTTTTTAGAGCATTTGTTTTGTTGATTTTTAGGTTTTTATATAGGAGGGAGAGAGAGGGAGAGAGAGAGAGGGGGAAAAAAATAAAAAGTTTTAAAATATGAGATTAACAAAAATTAACCATCACAGTTGGGTATGATAAAAATCAAAGAAAAGGATAAAGAATTTTTTAGCTTGGTAAAAAAGTTAAGGGAGTCATATCTCCCATAAGAAAGCATTGATAAAAAAAAGTTAAGGGAATCATATTTCCCCATAAGAAAGCATGTAAAATTAAGGCAGTAACACAAAATCATCTGCTACTTGGAATTCCAACAATGGACCACTTGCAATAAAATGTTTTTAATTGTTGCAGCAAGTAAGTGAAAACGATTTTTACATAAGAAATGCATTAAGAATTATTCAAATTATTTTAAAAAGTTCGTTCATTGCAAGTGGTCAATTAATTGTCCAAAACTTGATATATTTATTATCAAAGCCCACTTTTGCCAGCTTTATTTCTAAATATGTATATAGGTTAGTATATAAGAACTTTATTTGTATCGAAGTAAGTAAATTGAAAATACTTTTGTATTTGTTTTTTTATTCCAATATGTGCCACCTTCATAATATTCTAAAATATACACAAAAAAATATTATGATTATTAAATATTTACATTTTATTTACAAAAACAAAAACAAAAAAAAGGGGGGGGGGGGGTATTTGTATGTATAAAGCAAAGTAGTAGATAAAAACTAGTGAAGAGCAAAGTTCTATAGTTTGGTCTTAAAGGCATACAAAACATAAAACAAAATGTTCTTTTTAATCATTAAACATAAAATGGGATGTAATAATGTTTCCTAATTAATTATACATTACATTTCATTTGCTATTTATTTTATAATAATTGTCAGGACATAAAAATTATAACAGAACATGCCTAAACAAATCAGCTATTGTTTTTAAATCTATAAATATCCTCCTCAGATGATAAATAATATTAATTAATGATTTTCTTAGACGTTGTAATGCGCCGCTAAGATTGGCTGTCGAAAGTGACTTCGGGCATCTCCTAAAAAGCAGGTTTCTCTCTACGCCAATCACAGGCCTACAAAATGTGGTTACACCTTCGTACATAAGAAGAATACAGTGACCTTACTTACTACCTGTTTTAGTTACTATAGTTAAAGTGATACAAAACCCTAAAAATAAGTATTTTTTGTTCTATTCTCAAGTAATTCAATAGAAATTAGTCGTTTATTTGACTTTTCCAGCCCGCGGAATAAGCAAGCCCCGCGAGGGTAAAGAGGAAATCTCTGACGTCAGAGATTTCCTTTACTGTGTGAGTAAAAAATCTGTACACCTTCTCAGGTAAGCTTACCAGGTACAGCAGGGGGTACAAATTTTTTACACTCATAGTAGAGGGGCGTGTACTCTATATCATTACCCTCGCGGGGCTCGCTTATCCCGCGGACTAGAAAAGTCATATAAACGACTGATTACTATTGAATTGTTTTAGGGAAAGAACAAAAAATACTTATTTTTAGGGTTGTGTGTCGCTTTAACACCAGCTTGTACTGTAACTGTCCACTTATAAAAAATAATAAATAAAAACAAACAAAAAACAAACATAATAATAAAAAAATACAAAGCATTAAATATTAAAGCAACAAATAAATTTTTATTAACACCTCTAATATTAGCAATACTTTTTTTTTGCTAAAAAAACAAAAGAAAAATATTTTTTATTAAATTTAAATACAGTTGAATTTTCTTTGTAGTCGTTTCTTCTTTGATAGTTTGAGTTTTTTTATTTTTGTTACTTTTTTTTTGTCTGTTTTTAAAATTCAATCCAAAAACATTAGTGAAAAAAATAAAAATGGGTTTAAACTTTAGAATACAAAACATTATATTTGTATTATACACATTAGCCTTTTTCAAAAATTCCTTATTAACATTTATTTCCATAATTTTTTGTCGTTCCTTAAAAAAGTAATCACGTTATTCTTATTTATTATGCAAAAATACTTATAGACTAATTTGTGATGTTTTTTAATTAAATAAATTTCAACATTGCTTGCATATTATTGAAGGTACAATTTTCTGAGTTAAGACAAAAATCATATTATCTAATTTGGATTGCATATTTTGATTTCCTTCTTAAATTTTAAATCAGTTTTTTTTTTTCTTTTTCTAACTTTTTTCCAATTTTTTTTGTTTGTTTGTTTGAACATATTATGCTCCAGTTTTAACATAAAAAATAAAATTATTCTATATCTTTATCCTCTAAGGTAAAAGTGGTTAAGTTTGTGTATGATACAATATGAATATTGCATGTACATCTTGTTGCGAAAAAAATGTCTATCTCGTATTTTGTCAAGGGAAGCAAAAGGCCTATCTCGTTTTTTGTCAGTGGAAGCAAAAGGTCTATCTCGTTCCCGAACGTTATGGAGGTGGCGCTTGAGATAGACCTTTTGCTTCCATTATAAAAAACGAGATAGGCCTTTTGCTTCCCCTGACAATAAACGAGATAGGCCTTTTTTTCGCAACAAGATCGATGTACATCTTTTCGCGTCAAGATGAAGCTTCTATACTTTACAAATTCCCAAAGAATGACCCATCTACACATTTCAAAGTTACAGCTACCTGGAGCTTTTGCTGTATAAATCAGGTGTGAATTCTTCAAGCAGCCGCAAATTTGTAAATAAGTGTAGATTGGTCATTCTTTACGCATAGAACACCTTGAACTAAAAAAAAAACATGTCTAGTATCCTAACATACCTAAATATCAACGTTGATTTGGCCAGAGTCATTGATTTCTAATTTATTTTACATTCACAAAATGACAGATGCGGATTTGTGATTGGAAAATAAATTAGAAATCAATGACTCGGACCAAATCAACATTGATATTTAGGTATGTTAGGATATTAGACATGTTTTTTTTGTTCAAGGTGTTCTATGCCTTTTGGAAATTATAGTAAAGTGTAGTAGCTTCATCTTGACGTGAAAATATGGATGTGTCTTTTGCGTCTCAGTAGCTTTCTTTTTCTTTTTTTTTTATTATTATTATTACAGTATTATTATTTTTTAAATCTCAAATTTTTAACTCTTACATCAAACAACAAAACTAAAATCTAGCAAAAAAAAAAGAAGAAAAAAAAAAAAAAAAAAAAAAGATAAAACAAGAAAAGAAAGAAACAAAAAAATAACAAAGCAACTTTTAAAAGAGGGCTTTATTTAAACAAGTAAAATAACAACTTAAACACAGTTTTAACTAGTGGCACAGTAACTATACAGTAGATTATTTCCTATACTGAGAAATGTCAGATCATATATGCGCGCCATAATTGCGACTGAGTGAAGCCTGCAGAACTAGAAGCCGTCATTTGAAGTAACGTTACGCGTTTAATTCTGCAGTCTTCACCCAGTCACAATTATAGCACGCATTGATCTGACGTTCTCAGTTTAGGAGATAACCTACTGTTTAGTTACTGTGAACTAGTGGTTATAAGTTTTTGCAATTTATGGGAAAGATTAAGAAAAGATTTATTTAAAAATACTTCTAACAAAAAAAAAAAAAAAAAAAAAAAAAAAATCATATTTATTTTAACATTGTAAGCGGTACCTGAGTTCAACAGGTAACTAAAAGTTGTCCAGTGGTAAAATTAGAAGAATGGTTGTGTAGCTAAAAAATATGGTATATATAGATATCATTATATATGCAATCCAAATTAGTTAATGATTTTTCCTCGTCAGGTATGTCTAATTTATTGACGTAATTCTGTGTCGTCAAACTGTACAAGATGATAGTCAAAATGTTCTTCTTCTGCTTCAGGCTTGACCTGGCATAGAAATTGGTCAGGAATATCAAATCTCATTTCTTCTTCTTCTTCAAGTGGCTCTTTCTTGATTTGATTCACGTCAACTGGAATATTAGTAGTAGTGTTTTTGTCTGCTGCCTTCTCTAATTCTGCACTCAAATCTTCATTGAAGAAATTCTCAATTTCATCAAAATTTGGTAGGGAATCATCCAAATTTGGTAGAGAATTATCAAAATCTGGTTGTAAATCATCAGATTTTGGTAGAGAATCATCATATTTTGAAACAGAAACATCATAATTTGGTACAGAATCATCTGATTTTGGTAGAGAATTATCAAAATCTGGTTGTAAATCATCAGATTTTTGAACAGCATCATCACATTTTGGTAGAGAATTATTAGATTTGGGAAAAGATTCCTCACATTTTGGTTCAGTTTCAACACTCTTTCTAACTGAAGAAATTCTATTGAAATGCTTACTTTTGTCCACATTTTTTTCACTTCTACGTAACTCCCTTACTATTTTCTGATCTATTTTTTGTCTTTTGGCTACTAACGCTTCAATTTTATTATTTTCATATGATTTTAAATTCTTTTTACATTTTTCAATAGCTTTCTGTCCTTTAACCAGACATTTCTTGATCTGATCTTGATTTTCAGACCAATTAAGATCTCTTTTCACAATTTCTAAGCGTCTATTTAACAGTTCAAGATCTGGAACTGGTTCCTCAAATTCCACCTGATGCTTGTTTCCTTCATCGTGCGGCTTCACTTCTTCTTTCTTGTCGTGTTCTTTACAACTATTAATACTACTCAACTCTGTTTCTAATGAACCAAAAGGATCAAACTCAACATCTGCATTATCAAAAATCTCCTGTTTAATACCTCGTGTGATTGCTTCATTTACGAGAGGTGAACGTCCCTGGTTAGCGACGGGCAGACCACGTCCAATGCCGGTCAGTTCAGGGATGATGATCACTCTTCCTGAGCCAACACTGCTTTGGTTAGAAGGTGAAGGACTGCTACACGTTGTAGAAGGAATACCACGACCTCGCACTGAAATATTTAAGGGGTTGTAACCTCATTTGCATACCTTCAAGTAGGGTGACTTTGGTCAAATTTTTAAAAATTATTAGCTCTTGAACTAAAGCACATAAAAACATGAAATAAAAACTTAAACCTATAATGCAAAAATCAAGCGTTACTTCAGTTTTGTTTTACGTTTTTATGTGCTTTAGTTTAGGGAGGAAATAAGTTTGGACAAAGTCACCTCATGTTGGTATACAAAAGAATAAATTAATTAAGTGATGCGCCTCTCTTTACTATACTCTTTTTTTTTCTGCTGGATAAAAAAAAAAAAAAAAAAAAAAAAAAAAACTTACTGCGAGATTGATATGACTGCATCAGGTTTTCATTCATCACACCTACAACAAAAATAGAAGTGCGTGTAAGTGAAATGTGGCATATAACTATACTAGCACATTATAAATGGGTTATAATTTTAAAATGTATTTAGGAAAAGGAAAGGTACCATTGCGGTAAGGACAAACATGTGACGTTAAAATTTGATAGGGAGAAACCAAATGAGAGTTGGCGCCAGGCAGCAGCGTCACCTGAAAATCTCAAATGGCGATAGTGGATTAAAAAATATATATTTGAAAAATATATATATCATGCCATATATTGTCTCAAGCCGTTATGCACGGCCCTATGCACGCTAGGCGTGCAAGGCTATGAGCACTTTTATGCATGTATAATTAATTAGGAGTTAGGAATTTTAGTAGGAGGCGGGGGGGTTGCAAGCACAGCAATATATTATGTAACAATAAATATAACTCAATAGTTACAAACGTTTCGCCTTCCCAAAGGCTCATCAGTGTAACGGGAAGAGTAACAGTCACGCTAGAGATGATGCTCAACCAATCGGCGTGTGAGGCTGTGAGGCCACTGGGTATAAAAGCTCAGTAAATTCGCAGACCACTGCACAGTCTGCTAGCAGATGTGGTGTGAGCATCATCTCTAGCGTGACTGTTACTCTTCCCGTTACACTGATGAGCCTTTGGGAAGGCGAAACGTTTGTAACTATTGAGTTATATTTATTGTTATGTAATATATTGCTGTGCTTGCAACCCCCCACCTCCTACTAAAATTCCTTTAGACAATATATGGCATGATATATATATTTTTTAATCCACTATCGCCATTTGAGATTTTCAGTTGACGCTGCTGCCTGGCGCCAACTCTCATTTGGTTTCTCCCTATCAAATTTTAACGTCACATGTTTATAATTTTAAAACACAGAAAAATTACAAAATATACCTTCTTTAATTAGATTTTATTGACAGGCTTGAAAATCCAAATTGATTTATCTGGAAATTTATTTATCTTCAATGTATCAATTGTAGTGTTAACTTTCAAGTAAAAAAAAAAAAAGAAAAAGAAAAAAAAAAAAAAAAGAAAAAAAAGAAAGAAAGAAAAGAAGTGAATATTTTTAAAAGAAAGATTTTAATTGCATGAGATTTAAATGGCATAGAAGGAGTTATTGTAAAAATGCAGGTGCTCATGGTGGCACCAAGTATACCACTATACACTATACATTAAAGATAAGAGAAATGCTGATGTATCTTACCACGTGAGCTTGGACGTCCAGCAGAGAAGTCAGAGTCTCCAGCTTGGGACATGTTGATCATGGGTGACATACCACGCGACTCAGGCAGCTGTAATCAACAACACAACATTAAATATACAGTAAATTTGCATATCAAAGTTTTAAGAAAAAAAAAAAGAAAAAAAAAAAAAAAAAAAAAAAAAAAAAAAGATTGACTTAAAAATTAAAGTCCTAGTAAATATTTAGAATACTAGATTGATAATTACCATACTTTACAATCCATGAAATAAACATGAATTACATTTTGTATTTATTTTAATTTTGAAGGTTGAAATGACACATATCACATGTCACAATGTACTGGGTGACTGTGATTGGCTGATGGGCCAGCGAATCACAGTTACAGGTCTGGGCCATGTCATCCAATCACAGTCACCAGTACATTGTGACGCCAGTAACATGTAATTTCAACTGTCAAAATAAAAATAAATATGACATCAACGTGTTGGTGTCTAATTCATGGATGCTAAGGTATGGTAATTAATTATCAATCTAATAGTATTCTAAATAATACCATAAAAGTTTACAAGGGTTTTAACAACCTCAATTATTTTTTCTTTTTGCAACCCTGGTGAAAAACCTGCCTTGTTAAAAAAAATAAAAAAAATCCCTCCTAAATAAAATTTCTAACTACTGTAGCCCCATCACGCTACACAAAAGCAATTGGGTACTCACCACACTAGAGACAGAGGAGTACATAGCCGTGGCTGCACGTGAAGGAGGTCTCGTGTAATCCAACATGGACTGCTCCGACATGACAGAAGGACACGGGGTGGTCATGTTACGATAACGACGAGTTCTCTCTCCCTCCAGCTCAGTATCAAACAGATAGGTGTCGCTTGCACGTGTGCCTTGAGCCTCCATCTGTTGACGTCGTACGTGAGTCAAGGGCATGAAGCACTCCACCGGTTCTTCTTTGACGTGTTCCTGTTTCATGTCGTAGTTACAAGCAGCGTTGTAGCCTGGAGAGAACGGAGGAATATGTTTGTCTGTGACGGGGAACCTACGTGCCTCAGCTGGAGACACGTAACGTGCTTCGTTGATGTAGCCTTGGTCAGGCTCTCTCTGGTGACGATATGGATCGTAGTTGGCTGGAACATTTCATCAAAGTTCTCAACTACTGCGACAGGGTGTAAGTCATAAGTAATCTTACCAAAACTGTTAAAAACGTCACTTGAATTACATGCAGTTACAAAGCAATCATAACTTTTCAACAATAAAAAAAAAAAAAAAAAAAAAATATTATTATTATTATTATTATTATTTTTTTTTTTTTTGGAGTGAGAGTAATTGGTATAGTTTCTAGGGGCTTTTAATGGGAGTTCTAAGCTGCAGTGTGTTGTTATGGCAGAGTAATATTATTTGGAAATAAAACTTGATTAAAAAAAATTATTAGGTGATGTAAAAACTTACTTGAGACGGCAGGTTTAGGAGAATACTGCTCACCTCTCCAATCTCCAGGAGAACTCCCACCATTACCATTCTGTGACATCCCAGGTCTGCCAAATGTAGACACTGCCTGGGGGCGATGAAGAGCTCCAGCTGGTGTCACGTCTGTACGCTCAACCTGACGAAACAAAATCACAAAAAATTATCTTTTGAATTCTTGTCTCATTAATTTAATTTATTAATTAAACACAATGCATGTATACATTTTTCTTAATGGTGTTAAGAGAGATATTAAAGGCATAGAACACTTTGAACAAAAAATATGTTTAGTATCCTAAATCCTAACATACCTAAATATTAACGTCGATTCGGCCAGAGTCATTGGTTTCTAATTTATTTTACATTCACAAAATGTCATATGCATGTTTATGACGTCACAGCTCACTAGTCCATGCGCGTGGAAACAGGCAAGCTGTGACGTCATAAACATGCAGCTGACATTTTGTGAATGTAAAATAAATTAGAAATCAATGACTCTGGTCAAATCAACATTGATATTTAGGTATGTTAGGATACTAGACATGTTTTTTGTTCAATGTGTTCTATGTCTTAAAACAATTAAAAATAAAATCTATAATAGAAGATAGTAGAGAAAGATTAGAGCACATTGAATGAAAAATTAATAATAAAAGGAAATAATTCTCAAAATTAAAATATAAACATGTGACGTTAAAATTTGAAAGGGAGAAACCAAATGAGAGTTGGCGCCAGGCAGCAGCGTCAACTTAAAATCTCAAATGGTGATAGTGGTTTAAAAAATATATATATCATGCCATATATTGACTCAAGCCGTTATGCACGGCCCTATGCTTGCTAGGCGTGCAAGGCTATTCAATTTTAGAACTTGGAATACAATACAACATTTAAAAAAATTAATAGAAAAGCACACAGCAAAAAAAAAAGTACAGAAAAAATTGGGGTATTTAGACCGAGAGAGATGTCAGAAAATAATTGATCACCCAGGCCAAAATATATTAATGCATATAGAGCATTAAGAATATGTAACGAAGCTGCTCCAATTTCCCCTAATCTTTTTTTATCAAAAAATTTCTTTGTTTAATTTTTTTTTTTAAATTATTTTTTCTCATTACCTATTATTATTTTGAAAATTTCAAAATTAGCATTCATAAAACAAATTGAAGCATCCAATATGTTGATTATTATCTGTGTGCTAGCAAGACCAAACTAGAGGCAATCATTTCACTATGGTCAGAGAAGAGTATGCATAATTTACATCTAAAGTACTTGCTATTAAAATGGGGGGGGGGGGGGGGGGGGGAAGCAAAGCAAAGGTCTTACTTTAACTGGCACGGCTTTCCAATCATCATCATCATCATCGTCGTTCTGAGCCAAAGCGTCATAACGATTACGTTGCTTGTGCACGTCACCCAGTACTGCCGAGGCAGACATGCCAGGTCTGCTCGTTGCCCTACGTGGTACCTCCACCGCTACCCAATCATCTGCGTCGTCAAACTGCTCCGACTTGACGTGGGTAGGCAGGGGGGCGGAGAAGGCACCAGGGGGGCGTGCCACGGGGATGTTAAATCCTCGACCACGACCTGCAAGACGTGCTGGCTGGCGAGAGAGGCGATCATCTGGAGACAACAACAATGATTTTATTATTTATTTCACTCTTAAAGGAATAGAACAGAGAAAAACATAAGCATTTATATCACAAAACACTTGTTGGGATTAACATAAATAACTTTATAGTTTGTCTCAAAACCCAACAGTAGAAGTGATCAGAAAATTTGATTTATGCAACCTGCACAACATTTTCATATTTTTGCATGTTTCTGACGCCATTAACATGAATTTTTACGCAAATTGCATATTTTCCAGTTTTTTTACGCTCTCTCATGGGGCTACATTAACATTCTGGTAAAAATTGTGATCCGTTTAAGATCTCATTTTGTGTTTATTCATTAAAAAGCACAAGTCATGTTGTGTGGTCTATGGCTTTAATTAGATAAAGATCTACGGTGACCGACTTACTGTTAGTGAGGAAATAAGGAGGAACTTTATTTTCACAACAATTCTTTTTATACAATTTTTATCCAGCAATACAAATACTATAATTTTCAAATAGTCCCCCCCCCCCCCCCCCCTGCCCTTCTCAAAAAAGTTAACAACATAATTATCAAAAAGTTTCTAATTTGACTTAAAAGTTGGCACTAAAATTCTAATTTTTACATTTACATGTTATATTTAAAGTGGAATAACTTGAATATTTACAAAATAAGAGTACAGGTAATTGGCTGAAGGGTAGCTAAGCGTGGACAAGGGGAGGTAAAATGTTGCCAGATTGACAATATTGATGGTCCTAATTTTGTTAAAGCCCTTGTCAACTTACCTTTTTATCATTTAGAATACTAGATTGATAATTACCATACCTTATTATCCATGAATTAGACACCAACACATTGACGGTTATATCACACATCTGACGTCACAATGTACTAATGGGGCAGTGATACTGATAGCGGTAAAGAAATTGAGGGAGGGGGCTTAAATTTATCACGTGACCAGAGCGGTGACTGATTGGTGGGCGAGATTGTGACGTCAGATGCGTGATACAACTGTCAAAATGAAAATAAATACAAAATCAACGTGTTGGTAACTAAATCATGGATAATAAGGTATGGTAATTATCAATCTAGTATTCTAAAATGATAATAAAAAAAAAGTAAGTTGACAAGGGATTCAATATTGAGTAATATTGCAATTTGCCTTCCTTGCAGCTGAATACAATGAGGAAGGTGAATTCTTTTTAACCCCCACTTTTTATGACATTTTTGAAAAAGGCGTTAACATTTCTCGAGGCACTATATTTTTTTCTTAGAACGATTGGAGCATGGGAAGTATTTTTAATTAGTTTTTGAAAATTGACCTAAAAAGCCTGTGACGTCAGCAATCGGGCATTTATTTCGGAAAGTATTGACAGTAGAAGATTCAGTAGCCAGTTTTTTGAAATCCTGAGGACGAGCTGATTTCATTTAACTGGTTACTGAACCTCGCACGATTAGTATTTGTCGAGAAAAAAGTGAACTGATGACGTCACAGGCTTTCTAGGCCGATTTTCAAAAATTAATTAAAAATACTTTGCATGCTCTAAATTGTCCCAAGAAAATATAGCACCTCAAAATATTTTAAAGCTCTTTCCAAAAATATCACAAACCCAAAAAAAATAATTTTCAATTCACTTTCCTCATTGTCAAGCAGCAAGAGCTAGTATCCCCCCCCCCCCCCCCCACTTAAGGTAAACGACTTACTTTCTCTCCGCTGGTACTGTTCGTACTGGGCCTCTTCCAATGTCTTGTAACCATTAGGTGTACGCAAGCTGTTCTGAGGGAAGTGCAACAGAGGCAGCATCTTAATCTTCAGCGGTCCACTCACATAGTCTGCGATGGTGTAGCCCCAGCGTACCACCTTGGAGCGAGAGCAGTGGGGACGTTCATCTGCATCCTCATGGAACTGTAATCATAGAGTAATATGAGGAACACTGAAAACTTATGAGGAAACATCAGGGCTTGTTCAATGTTCAGATAATGACATGAACTGTACATTGACTCACATGTGATGACCCAAAGCCCTTCTGTAGCCCCATGGTAGCCCTGCAAAATTTCAACCTCAACCTGGGAGATATGCAACCCACTGCAACATTTTCTATCGTAAAGCCATAAATATGATGTAAAAGCTATAGGGTCTATGCATTCATGTTAAAGTCGACGCCATGTTGGATAACTCAATAACATGGGTGGCATAGGGAAAAAAATCATTTTGCCAGTTTAAAAACACTATGCAATATTTTTGAGAGCATTGATGTTGTAAATATGTTGAATTAGTATCTCAAGTATGTGAGAAAAATAACAATAACAAAAAATTTAACCGATTTCCCAAAGAAAATTGGCTTAAATGAAGTTTGTCCTATGCTGAGCAATGTTATTCACTACTCCAGTATGGCCTCCAAGCGCAATAAATATGACGTCATCCGCATACACCCTATAGGACAAGTTGCATATCTCGCAGGATGATCACAAGATTGCGGGGCTATACGTAAGGGCCACGGATATAAAAAATATACGGAAAACATACAAATGGAAAAAATATTGGAAAGAAAAAATATAACTTTTTTAACGACACTTTAAGAGAGTAGGGTACCGACCTTATATCTCAAAAACTAGAACGTGTTTTGGGTCTAAATTTGGTGTCATTGTGTAGCTAAGAGACACACCTAGCCGTGATGAAAATTTCAATACGTTTGACCGTCCCAAAAAAAATAAAAAAATAATTGAAATTTACATTGGGCCTTACGGGCTTAAAATTTCAAAAAATTATATAAAATTAATTTGCATGGTGACCCCCCAAAATTTTTATATATTTGAAATTGTCTCAAGCTGAAGTATCATTGTGCAAATTTTCAGTATTTTTTGACCATCAAAGTGTAGTCTAATTGCTGACGTCGGTACCCTACTCCCTTAAAAATAATCCTTTTATGTTATATAAAAAAAAAAAAATAATAAAAAATGAAACCCTGAATATAGAACTTATTAAGCTTTGTAAACTGAGCACCAGTTTTCAATTTTTAAAAACTTACATACCTTCTTTAAACAATTATGCAAGCACAGTAATTAGACAGTAGATTATCTCCTATGCTGAGAATGTCAGATCGTTTCCGCGCGCCTCCTGTCTCAAGCGGTTTGAACTATTCTGGGGGGAGCTCTCGTAACAAGTTTTTGCGAACATTTTATACGAAAATCCATAGCTAAAAAAAAAAAAAAATACGGAAGCTTCATAGTTTCCATGAAGCTATGAAGCTTCCGTATTTTTTTTTTTAGCTATAGATTTTCGTATAAAATGTTCGCAAAAACTTGTTACGAGAGCTCCCCCCAGAATAGTTCAAACCGCTTGAGACAGGAGGCGCGCGGAAACGATCTGACATTCTCAGCATAGGAGATAATCTACTGTCTAATTATACTGTGTTATGCAAGGAAACTTTTTTTGTAAAAGGTTCATTGCAATGGCCTTGATCATAACATGGATTTACCAGTAAATACTGCTTAATACTTTTAAGTGCACTCACAGTTCTGAGCACATTTCTTTCAAGAGCAACATAATCTTTCAAGTAATCTTTACATTGTTGATAAAAGTGTATATATTACCTGACAAGCAATGAACTCAGCGTAGGAATTCTTGTCTTTCTCAATGTCAATCTCTGCCAGAGCCAATGAGGGGGTCTTGGCTGCCCCTACTTCCTGACAGCATACCAGTTGTAACTGATTGTACAGCACTTCCAGGGGGTAGATCTTCACCAGGATTGGCCCTTTCATACCTGCACGGTGTCACATTGTATACATATCACATACACATACATATCACATACATTTCATATATCTAAATAGATTATTAAGCCACCTCCTATATCTCAAACAGTATTGCCACATTTCTAATCATACCTGTGTATGTACAGTCCACGCCACCTAAGGATGCGACCAATGAGAGAGCGCCTAAAAACTCTACATTTAGTTAACATTACCCCACCTCCTTGTGACCTTGAGCGTCTATTGGCTCGTGGCTCAATTAATCGCAAACATCCTTAGGTGGCGCGGACTGTATTGTGAGATGTCATTTATAATACAGGTAGGCAACACTGCGTGCTAGTGCTGATGCTATTTTTCACACCTGTTTACCCTGAATCATCCAAATTACTGGGCGTGCCAGGTAAAAAAAACTCAAAGCATGTGCCTTTGCTGTCTCTCATAGTCAGTCGTGCTAAGGTAGTAGAGTTTAGAGGGAGAAGGTGACTTAGAGAACTTTAACAGAGAAGTGACATCCCATGTGTTAGGCAGACCCGCAACACTCATTTCTTTAAACTTGGCAATGCTGCAGACGAAATTACTATAGCGCGCTCTCTGATTAACGCCTTGATTTGGCCACTTCTGGCCTCTGATTGGTGCTTCAAAAAGCAAAGTTGCCAAGTCAAAACTGTTGAGTGTTGCAGTCTGCATAAAACATGGGGATGTCGCTTCTCTGTTAAAAGTTCTCTAATTGCGGTGTTATCTGCTCATTGTCGAGAATACAAGTCACTTGAGTGCTCCTCCCTCTACCACTGCGATATGTGTCTCCTTCTCTGCCTCCCTCTACCACCTGAGTGCAACTGAGAGAGAGAGAGAGAGAGAGAGAGAGAGAGAGAGAGAGAGAGCAAAGGTTTGCGCTCTTTTTTTTTTCTTTTTCTTTTTTTTTTACCTGGTATACCTGACAATTTGGATGACTCGGGGTGTACAGACATTTTACTTAAAAAAAATGAATTTCTATTGGCTTATCATGGCCATACACTGCAATCGGATGGAGATTTCAGTTGACAGAAAACTCCATTTAAATACATGTTATTCTCATATAAGCCAATAGAAATGAATTGTTTAGTAAAATAACTGACACATGATGTGCATAATAGCAAAGGTGAATTAAAAACACCACTTGAAAAGATGGGAGTGGCTTAATAATATATTTAGATACAGAGTATAATATATAATGGCATATCAATGTTGTAGTAGAGGTGAAAATATGTGTATCTCGTTTTTAGTCAAGTGTAGCAAATGTGTATCTTGTTTTTTGCCACGACATGCAAGGCAAATGTTTATCTTGTTTTGTTTTTTGTTATGACATGACACGTAAAATGTGTAATTTGTTAAGTGCCATATATTATATTTGGAGAAGATAGTTACACATTTTAATTGCCATAAATCGAGGGCTACGCCGCATTTTGGTACTTGCGCAATCTCTGATGGTGCAATTTTGGCACATGTGAAATCTACGCCATGCCTACTAATGGCACATCTGTGCAGGCTAAGCGTATAAAGATGTTTCAAAAAAGGTGAGCGGGGAGAATATACACATGTGCCAAAAATGCACCCGCAGAGATTGCACTATAGTACCGAAATGCTGTGTAGCCCTCGATAGGATCAAAAAAGGATACACATTTTACAATTGCTGTGACAAAAAACAAAAACTAGATACACATTTAGCTTCATGTGATAAAAACTGAGATATACACATATTTTACTCTACAACATCAATACATTGATCTTCTTGCTTCAAAGTGAACCAAACTGCACTTTACACAAATTTTACTCAAAATTAACAATCTACAATAGTAGAAGTAAACAAATGACCTTAAATTGAAAACTGTAGATCATATGTAATAGTAACATTGAGTAGGCCTAAGTATTCTTGAATTTAAAAAAATATATAATAATAATAAAATAAATAAAAATAAATAAATAAAGTGAAATGTGATGATTTTGTTTAATTATTATTGCAACTTTTTTATGCTTTCTTATAACTGACTTTGTTTTATGTTTTGATCAAGCACCTACCTAAAACACTTTATAGTCTTGCTGGTACTTATGTATTTATTTTTCATTAATATCCTATGTACCCTATGAAAGAAAGAAAAAAAAAAAAAAAAAAAAAAAAAAAAAAAAAAAAAAAAAAAACATTTTGAGAAAAATTTGTAAAGTATAGTTTGTTTACGTTGATGTTAGAAGTTCAATAGTTCAATATGTGGAAATGGAAAAAATATTACAACATATAAGCTATAGACTTTATGTACATTGGGTTTGAATAAATCTGACCACTTGCACTAAAGTTTCCCCATAACATATAGGCCTAAATATGAACTATTTGGAGATATTAAGAACATATTGGTCAGATTTATTTGGGACTATAGCGTATGCATGGCTAATATGTTTGCAATATAGCAATAAAGCATATCGTCGCTGTGGCGGCTAAAGTGCCGATCTGCAAAATCAACAAATGTCTTTTTTCTATGTTTTTGTATTGATAATGAGCCTTGTTGATTTTGCAGATTGGCACTTTAGCCGCCACAGCAACGATATTCAAAAGCATATATACAGCACAGCATAAAAGAGAAAAACAAGAATAAATAAATTACAATAAAATTTAAAAAGTGTATCATATTATTGTGTATATATTGGAGTGAAATTGAAAATGTGGGGTAAAACTGAAACTCCAATCCTGTGCAAGCTTTCACTTTTCCCTATCTCACTAAACATAAAGAGCACTTAGAAAGCAGGTCTGTGATTGGCTTTCAATTTTACTCTTCATTTTCAATGTAAACCTAGGTGTACCCCCAATGTCAAAATCATTTTCATAAGTGCTAAAGGATGCAATAAATCAATAACATATTAGTTTACATTGACACAGCCACGAGCGTAGCAGTTAATATTTTAAAGCGTAACGAAGCGAGATGCAGCAAGACACAATAAAAGTGAAAAGTGCAGGCGACTCACTTGTAGATGGTACATCCTTGTGCAGAACGTATTTGTTAAAGTACTCAATTAAATCATATTGCCACTCAAACACAGGACCTCCTTGGCTTTGTATTGATTGAACTATAAGGAAAATAATCCATCGCGGTTAGGTATGATAAATTGAAAGAAAAGGATAGGAGAAAACCAGCAAGGGCCTTACCATAGTGAAGAGAGTCCCATAGTTCGGTGAAAATCTTGCTAGCACAGATATAAAATAACTAACACATTGGAAATATTTCGGCAATCGACTCCAAGAGAGATATGGAGCGTGTTATGCCTTCATCAGTCCTTACAGACTCAGAGAGAAACTATGAATGATGATCATATTTTCCGAAAATGCCGAAATATTTCCAATGTGTTAGTTATTTTATATCTGTGCTAGCAAGATTTTCACCGAACTATGGGACTCTCTTCACTATGGTAAGGCCCTTGCTGGTTTTCTCCTATCCTTTTCTTTCAATTTATCATATAAAAATAGTAAGATTAATATTAATGTGGTTCTGATATATTGTCCGATTTGATATTATATTTTGATGTATAAAACGAAAAGTAATTGATAGAGTAGCATGTAAATAGCTATAACGTCAGAAAGTTTTAAAAAAAAGTTGCCAAACAATTTTTTTTTTTAAATGGAAAAAACCAAAAATACAATGCTAATCATATGCAAATTTTAATTCTAATTATCTCTAATCACAACTAAATTTGGAATATTCTGTTGACTGGAGCTCGCAGATCATGATATTTTTTAACCCCCCTAAAGTTTTTAAAAAACGTTGACGAACCAATTTTGAGATATTTTGCTTTTTCCAGGTCTGATAGGTTAATTAACTAATTAATTAATAAGGGTTAACCCTTATAATTTTCAATTGATTTATACTATTTTTACAGTACTTAGTAATCTCTGAAAAATGATTTAAATAAATTTTGTTACAGAAAATTCTATGATATTCACCATGATAGGATATAATGAAAGTTTGCAAATATTCGGTGAAAATCTTAAATTTGCATATTTAAGGCGGTGGGGGACCGACTTGGACCGGAAATCGCTAAAAGAAGAACTATAGTTTCCCAATAATTTTTTGTACATGATTTAATTCCAATAAAATAAACACTATAATTTTCAAATAAAATCAAGTAAATTTAAAATATATTTTTTTATACCAATTTTTTTTTTTTTTTAATGATATCTTTAATTGTAAAAAAGTTTCTAATTTGACTAAAATTTCCCACTCAAATTTAAATTTCCACATTTACATGTTATCTTTAAAAGTGTAATAACTTAAATATTTGATCGTGTTTTCACATGTTTGACATAACTAAATTTTTAAGTAACATTTCTTCTTTACTTTGTGTTATTATTAATATTCGCAACCGTCATAGTTTGCGAGATATCAGTCCGTCACCTACCCCCTTAACATCAGTGATGTGAACGTATAGCTTCATTCAAGCTGTGCACTAAACAAGGTACGTACCAGTCTCAGCGATGATGGCGCCGTAGCACTCACTGACGATCTCCATCTCTCTGTTAGTGGTGTACATGATGGGAGGATCAGCTGGGTTACCAAATTCAGTCAAGTCACTGTCCACTGGCAGCTATATAACAACATACACACAAACACATACAAACATCTGTATTGAAATATATTTCATCTCAATCGCGTCGAAATTTATCAAGTGAAATTATTACCAGCTTGTCAAACGTTCCATCTACATAGGATTCACTGTATCAGATGGAACGTTTGGCGTTCTCGTGATAATTTCACTTGAAACAATTTGTCGCGACAGGCAATTTATTCATTTCTTTCTTCTACAATCAATCACCAATCAATACAAATCAATCTTCTACCAGGAGTGTGAAACTCATTTCTCATGCCAAATTTTATTGAGAAGTAATTTGTAGGCCACAGACCTGCACTGTTGAGAGGGGAGGGGGAAAAGGTGATTTTTTTTTTCAAAAAGGGGGCGTGGCTATTTATTTTTATGCAAAATAATGGACTGTAATTATAAGTGAAAGTACTAAAATCGTTAATATAAGTGGATGGGGAGGGGGGGGGGGGGCTAAAAAACCTGTAATTTTAGAGATTTTTTTTTATCATGGTACCATTGTCGCTCCTCTATAATGTCCAATATTCACGTTGACTTTGTACAAAAAAAAAAAAAAAAAAAAAAAAAAAAAAAAAAAAAAAAAAAAAAAAAAAAGGAAGACCCTAAATTTAGGATTTTTCCATATCAGGCCAATTGCAGCAGCAACAGCAATAATAATAATAACAATAATAATGGTCAAATGGACATTAGCCATTTTATAGCGGAGTTCCGACGATATTTATATAAATTAAAATTGGTATCACAGATTCTGAGGGCTGCTCCAAATGATGTCGCCAGCCCCACGTGTTTGACACCTGCGGATATAGTGACCATATCAAATATATTGAGATACATACCCCATGAATAAACTTGTTCACTTTAGTGTAGACATCCATAGCATTTCTATTGGCACAAGCCAAGCCAGGTGGAATCTTATGAGTCTTCTCAGCAATGTCTCTGGCATTGCAACTGTAGCCAGAGGGAATCTCGCCTGTTGTTATAAAAAAAAAAAGAACAAAAAAAGTTTTTAAAGCCCTTGTCAATTTACTTTTTTATCATTTAGAATACTAGATTGATAATTACCATACCTTATTATCCATGAATTAGACACTATCACATTGATTTTGTATTTATATTCATTTATTTTTATTTTAAGGGTCATTTCACGCATCTGATGTCACAATGTACCGATGGGGCCGTGATAGGGATAAAGAACTTGAGAGAGAGGGGCTTAAATTTATCACGTGACCAGAGCGGTGACTGTGATTGGCAGCAGTATATTGTGACGTCAGATACGTGAAATAACCGTCAAAATGAAAATAAATACCAAATCAACGTATTGGTGTCTAATTCATGGATAATAAGGTATGGTAATTATCAATCTAGTGTATTCTAAATGATAAAAATAAAGTAAGTTGACAAGCGCTTTAAGATGACAAATTGACCATTTTATGAAGAAAGCTGTAATGCTTTGATGGTTACATTTAGAATCTGATGGTTATAATGTTTTTCATGCAAATATTTTTTGGCCTTAGTTAAAAAATGATTTTCTCTACCACGGCGTGTCCCTCTGTCTGTTAACTCATTGCTATCTCCTATATTAATGCCCAATTTTTTATGATATATTTGTGTTATTCTATCAAATTTTTTTTTTTCCAATTAATATTACATATGGCCAATTTTTCTTCTTCTAAAGAGATTAAGCTCTTGAGGTTGTGTATTATTCAATTTTGTGATATGCTCAGTAAAGTCTACAAGAGACTTTAATATCAATGCTTATCCGTCAAAGTGGACGTACTACACTTTACACATTTTGTGAAAAATAAACAATCTACACTTAACAAATTCCACTGTTCTAATGTGTCGAAGCACCAAACGTAGATCATTCATTTTAAGGGAAATTTGTAAAGTGTAGTTTGTCCAATTTGACAGGTAAACATTGATATATAAGCATGGCAATATGTAAACCTGATTTTGTGAAATTCAAATTTGTGAAATGTCCATTTTTTTTTTGGATCCTTTATTGTGATTTCACAAAATTAAAAGTTTACTGTATTTATTATTTTTTTATTATTATTATTTTTTTTTTTTTTTACTGCACGTCTACTTACGGACACGCAGGAACTCGCTGTATTGTCTCTGCACTCCAAACTGCAGTGTGAACTCTGAGACAGCAATCTCTGCTGGTACCACATAACCCTTGTCAGTCCTCACGAAGCAGTTGATATGCAGGAAGTAGAACGGTTTGGTCATCAACTCTGCAACATATATGACAATAATATGGTATTAAATACACACACACACACACATATATCATGATGCGATATATAGCTTACACGCACTGTTGAGCTTCTGTATTATTGCCCTATCTTAAAAACGTTCCCTTTAAAGCCTTTGTCAACTTACTTTTTTATCATTTAGAATACTAGATACTATTCTCCCAATACTATTTCGAGAGGATTCAGTGTAATTAACTATATAACGTCTACTGTGATTGGCTGGTAGGTTTATAACACACTCTCTGATTGGTTTAGCACTCCAGATGCAGCTTTTGGCAGGAAAGACGTTGTTTTGGCATACGTGTAGATAATTATTATACCTTAATATCCATGAATTAGACACCAACACGTGCATGTTGTATTGATTTATTTCAATTTGACGGTTATGACACGTATCTGACGTCACAATGTAGCGCCACCAATCACAGTCACCGCTCTGGTCATGTGATGAATTTAAGCCCCTCCCTCAAGTTCTTTACCTCTATCACGGCCCCATTGGTACATTGTGACGTCATATATGTGAAATAGCCGTTTAAATGAAAATAAATACAAAATCAACGTGTTGGTGTCTAATTCATGGATAATAAGGTATAGTTATTATCAATCTATAGTATTCTAAATTATATAACAAAGTAAGTTGACAAGGGCTTTACATACATACATATGACTGCTTGTCTGTCCTATAACAAATTAAGCAAATGATATGCAGAATATGCAGATAACATTTAGTTAACATGTTTAGGATAATTATTTATGTTGTTACAAAATATCAACATTTGTGCCCTACAATATAGCAATTATTCAATGCAGCATCAATAGAGGACTTGCAAAAGTAGGTTTAGTGAGAACATAAACAAACTCACAGCCCAACAATACTAACAAAGTGCTAGCAGACGACTTAGTGTTCCTGTCTCAATTTAACATGCTTTCTTATGGGGCAATGAAGCAGCTATAACTTTAGTTAGAATTATTTTTCAGAGCTGAAATTTTTACTGTAGCTTACTGAACCTACAAGCTTTTGTTTTCCTGGATTTCAAGTGATTTTGTTAAAAAATAGTTTTTCACCCAATTGACTTCAAATCCAGGAAAACAAAAGCTTGTAGGTTCAGTAAGCTACAGTAAAAATTTCAGCTCTGAAAAATAATTCTAACTCAAGTTATAGCTGCTTCATTGCCCCATTAGAAAGCATGTTAAATTGAGACAGGAACACTAAGTCGTCTGCTAGCACTTTGTTAGTATTGTTGGGCTGTGAGTTTGTTTATTTTCTCACTAAACCTACTTTTGCAAGTCCTCTATTAGATACTTTATTTTTCCTTAAAGGCATAAACATGAAAACATAAGCGTTTATATCACAAAACACTTGATGGGACTTACATAAATAATTTTAGTTTGTCTCAAAACCCAACTGTAGCTCCGTAGCAGTGATCAGGAAATTCCGATTTATGCAACCCGCACAACATTTTCATTCTAATTTTTGCATGTTTCTGACGTCAGAAACATGAATATTCATGAAAATTGCATACTTTACAGGTTTTTTCACTCTCTTGTGAGGCCACATTAACATTCTAGTAAAAATTATCTTCAGTTTTTTATATCCCATTTTGTGTTTAATAATTATACAAAGAATGTGTAGTTTCATGTTTTCTAAACCTTTAAATACATATCATGATGCCATAGCATGGTCTCTTTCGGGGTACTCCAGTACCACACTGGTGAGCTTCTGTATTATTGCTTGATCTTAAAAACATTCCCTGAATCACCACCACAACAAAGTGGTGCTGTGATCTAGGAGAAAGTTTAAAATTTTCCCCTACATCGCAGCGTCACTTTTATATTAATGCTGTTCGTAAACTCTGTTCTCTTGCACCAAAAAAATGCACATTCCATTTGATTAACCATAGCTGATTGTCATTTTAGGAGCAGAGAACAGGGTTTACGAACAGCATTATTAACTTCTGTTTTCTTGCAATGTTGCGGTGAAAATTTGTATTACATCATTAAGGGAATGTTGTGTTTGCTTTTTTTTTTTTTTTTTTTTTTCAACAAAAGAGCATCCAATCTTGTTTATAGTGTGTGTACGCATGACGTCATTCTGAGTGCTTTTCAATGCTCTTCTTGAGCAATGAATAACATTGCTCAGCATAGGACAAACGTAGTTTTTTGCTATTTTCTTTGGGAAATTGGCTATTTTTTTGGTCATTATTATTTTTCTTGCATACTTGAGGTACTAATTCAACAGTCAATCGCTTTCGGCCTTAAAATAGTTGCTCCTTTATAGTCAATATCTATGACCATCATATAATCAAAACACATTATAATATATTATTGCTCTTTTTAAATTGCATAACTAATAAGAAGATCTGCAGGATCGACTATAAATAAAGGAACAACTGTTTTGCGGCTGACTATAAGCGGATGTGAGCGAAATCGCTTATAGTCGGCCTTAAAACAATTGTTTCATTTTTTAGTCAAGAATCTAAAAGTTTCAATGCAAGATTTCAGAATCAGAATTTTTTGTTGTACGATAAATCATATTTTTCTGCCTATTCAAATTATATAATATATTATATATAAAAAAAAAATCAACAAGAAAAGTATGGACCTCCGATTTTATCCTTACCTTTCTATGAGCACTCTAAACATAAAAGGGTATGTACACAAAACACAATAATGTCTCTCACATCACATATCTACCAACTCCCTATGCTTGCGCGTAGTCCAATAAAAGCGATGATGCGCCAATAGTAGTGACACCTCAAACTACAAAGCTATGTAAAGCTTAACATTGTAGTTCAAGTGTCACGTGCGATGGCGCTAGTTGTTGCGTGGACTACAAAAAGTGCCTGGAGTTGGAAGACATGTGAGGGATATTACGTAAAACAAACATTTATTTTCACGCGCTATAGCTACGACTAGTTAAATTAAAACAATGGAGGTTATCGGTTTAAAAAATTTCTATCGTTTAAAACACGTAAAAGCATATCTAGTATTTCTCATTTAAATTTCTCCAAAATCGGTGGAGTAGTTTTCTCAAAAATTGCAAAAAGTGTTTTTCCCCATAAGCGTAATGTTAAATTAGGGGACCCTTCCCCGCGCGCTAAACCGATAAGCTCCATTCAAGGAAATGCTGTTCGTAAACCTTCAAAGACGTTCAGCTATGGTCATTATGGTCAATCAAATTGAATGCGCATTTTTTGGTGATAGATATAACCAATAACAGGGTTTACCAACAGCATTAGGATAAAAACATTTTTTTGGGTGGGAAAAAAAAAAAATACACCGGTATGTTCCAGTCAAACATTATGATACAACAAGTGTTCACAAAGTATGTAGTCAATATACAAAATATAACTTAAATATTACCGTTCAAGTCAACAGATAAAGATTCAACGAGAGTCTTAATCTCATTACGCATCCCGTTGACTTTATTTTTTTTCTCCTGTTCAATTTTTTCCTGAACAGAAATTGGGACGCCCAAAGATGTGAACTTTTCACCACTGGCTTTTTGTTTCTCAGCCATCTCGATGTATCTATGACGTTCTGCATTCGAGAGCCGCTAAATAAATATAAAAAATACATTAATTAATATATTATCATTAAAATTTTAATTAAAATGCCTTACTTCATACTCGTCGTTTGCTAAAACGACCACCTCAGATTCCGTCAAATTTGAGATGCTCTGGCCTCTCAGTCGACGAAAGTCCAATGCGAAATAATACAGGGCGTTCTTAGGTAATTTCTTGTTCTTTTTAGGTGCCATATTACTTGATATAAATTATTCAATATCTTAATTATAAACAAATTATTTAATCCTTTCAATATTTGCAGTAAAAACTACAAAATTATACCTTCACATTTCACAATAGGCAAAATTTAACAGAAGAAAATATTACAACACAAAATGGCTGTTGACTGTTGAAAAGTGGTAGAATTTGATTGGTTTAAAGTTCTATGACGTCACTATTTCGTTATTCTATTGTTTTTTTTTATGTCCGCGAATATTATAAAATATTCAAACGTCATTTTCATAATGCGCACACAGTATATTATACAGTAGTCCATCTCCTATAGCGGGAATGTCAGATCGAATGCGCGCCATAATTCCGACTGGGTGAAGGTGACAGAACTAGAAGCCGTAATTTGAAGTAATGTTACATGTAGTTCTGTCACCTTCACCCAGTCGGAATTATGGCGCCCATTCGATCTGACATTCCCGCTATAGGGTCTATGCATTCATGTTAAAGTCGACGCCATGTTGGATAACTCAATAACATGGGTGACATAGGGAAAAAAATCATTTTGCCAGTTTAAAAACACTATGCAATATTTTTGAGAGCATTGATGTTGTAAATATGTTGAATTAGTATCTCAAGTATGTGAGAAAAATAGCGATAACAAAAAATTAAACGATTTCCCAAAGAAAATTGGCTTAAATGAAGTTTGTCCTATGCTGAGCAATGTTATGCACTACTCCAGTATGGCCTCAAAGCGCAATAAATATGACGTCATCCGCATACACCCTATAGGAGATGGACTACTGTACCATCTACTGTGTATAATGCGCATAAATTAAATTTACATTTTATTATTATCTTAAACTTTATTATTTTGCGCATTATCAATTTGCATTACTTATCATTTTCTTTGAGTTTTTAAATTACACTGCCATTTAAAAATATGTTTGTTTCTGTCAGTCAGTTCTAGATGTGTAGGCTGATTATTTCATTTCTCAATTCTCATGACCCTAATTTTTCCCCATGCATCATAGTTTTTGTAATTTTTTTTTTAATATATTCTACTCATAAAAATCGTACATGGAACTTAAATATTTCTACGCAATAAAACGAAATACAACAATGGAGGTTATCGGTTTAAAAAAATACCTAAAAATGACTATGGCTTAAAACACGTAAATAATGTATGTCCAGTATTTCTCATTTAAATTTCTCCGAAATCGGTGGGTAGTTTTCTCAAAAATCTTAAAAAACGTGTTTTTCCCCATAAGCGTAATGTTAAATTAGGGGACCCTTAGCTTTCCCCGCGCTCTATATAAACCGATAAGCTCCATTAGTTACCTCTGTTACTATATTTTTATACGTACTGCTAAATATAATATTATGATAAAAATAGGAGATACCCTACTAAAAATTTCTAATTAGTTTTTCTAATTAGAAAAAGAAAAAATTTCTAGTCAGATTTTGAGCAAATTTCTAGTTAGAAATATTCTAATTAGAAATGTTCTAATTAGAAAGAGATATATATTTAGAATTTTTTCAAGTTGGTGTGATGAACCAAAATCTTTTCAAAATAAAAATAAGTAATGTTAATTAATAAATTCAAGTGACTCTTCTGGGTATTGAAAATCGAGATACATCCAAAAACGCAATAAAATTTCTAACGGGTTCGCAACTTTTCGAAAAAAACGCACTTTTTGGGCAGAAAATCAAAAAACCCGAAAAAAAAATTTCTTTGATTCTATTTACATAACAAAAAATAAACACTATTTATTCTTATGCATTTTTTAATTTTTTGCATAGAATCCTGGAAATTGTGTAAAATAAGCTTTTATATTTTTTCCAAGTATTTTCTAATTAAGAATCTTGATTCTAATTAGAATACTTCTTTTCTAATTAGATATAAAAATTTCCTATTAGAATGATACAAAACTAATTAGAATTGGTGCTTTTCCACTTAGAAATGGAACTTTTTCTAATTAGAATTTTTATTTAACAATTTACTTCTAATTAGAAATTTAATTCTAATTAGAACATAGGAAATCTACTTAGAATACTACTTTTCTAATTAGAAATCAAAATTTCCTATTAGAATATTACAAAACTAATTAGAAATCGTGCTTTTCTACTTAGAAAAGGACCTTTCTAATTAGAATTCTTAATTAGAAATAATGAAATTTTTAATAGGGTAGGGATCAAAATAAAATAAGTTTTGTTTTTCTTTTACTTTATTTTTTGTGTTGTAAATAAATCAGGTATATATACAACATGCATATTATATCACTTTGACAATAATGTATAAAAGGCAAAATCGTAATAATAAAAGTATACCTAAAAATTGTTGTTATTATTTTGTTACAAAAATATATTGTAAAGAATTTCAGATTACATATTCTATACTTTTATTGATTTCCACCAAAAATAATAATAAAAATTTCATACACACAAATCAATTCATTTTACTATGAGACGAAGAAGCTTCTTAATTGTGGTAGAAATTTGGGGTATGGTGACTCAATTTTAGGTCCGATATGACCTAAAAAAATAATAATAAGTTCAACGTTTAAGTGTTTTAAGAAGCGTAGCTAAGATTTTGTAATGGGTCCAGCCTATGCACGCATTGGCAAAGACAGAAAAAAACACCCCCTTTTCCTCATGGTTTTTCAGACCTGATGGGGGGGGGGGGAACATCAAAAAATCCCCTGAACATACCCTTGAAGAGAACCAAATATAAAATTGTGATCTTAAAAATACCCATAATTTCATACAAACATAATTATAACTTGCTTTTTTTTTTTTCAGCTATGAAGCTTAAAAGTTATTTTATACATTTTTCATAGCTTATTGAAAATTAAATTACCAAAAAAAAAAAAAAAAAAAAAAAAAAAAACGATTTCATAAAACACACGCTATAATAGCATTTTATACTAAATTAATCGAAATAATTAAAAATAACACAACAAACAGCTTTTCAAAGTAAATGTAAGATGCAATGCCACGTACATTAATGCTGCAGAAAAATAAAAAAAATTACTTCAAATTTTGCATTTAGTCATTTAAGTGAAAAAATAAACAAACTCACAGCCCAGCAATACTAACAAAGTGCTAGCAGGTGACTTTGTGTTCCTGCCTACATTTAACATGCTTTCTTATGAGGGAAATGAAGCAGCTGTAACTCAAGTTAGAATTTTTCTCAACATTGCAATTTTTACTGTAGCTTACTGAGCCTTAAAACTTTTATTTTCCTGAATTTCAAGCAATTGAGTAACAATTTTTTTTCCATCCTTTTTTAAGTTGGAAAAAAAAAGGAAAAAGAAAAAAAAAAGAAAAAAAAATGCAAGGCTTAGAAAGCTATAATAAAAATTTCAGTGTCAAGAAAAATACTAACTGGATAGCAGCTTCATTTCCCCATAAGCAAGCATGTTAAATGAAGACTGCAAGACGCCGTCATCTGCTTGCACTTGTTAGTATTGTTGGGCTCTTGAATTTGTGTATTTTCTCACTAAACTTTATTCTCATTGCAAATTTTTGTTAACAAAGAATCTTATATACATCATGAAAACTAATTTACAATTAAACCCAATAACATATATCGATGTTTACCCATCAAAGTGAACAAATTACACTTTACAAATTTCACTCAAAATGAACGATCTGCGTTTGGCACTTCTACGCACCATGAGAACTAGATAGGGGAACTTGGGAATTTGTAAAGTGTAGAACGGCCATTTTTCACAAAATTTGTAAAGTGTAGTTCGTTCACTTCGACGGGTAAGCATTAATATTAACTAAAACAACAAAAATGAGATACAAAATTCATGTACAGAAAAATATAAACTATTACATATTTAAAAGAAAAAAAATAATGAGCTAAAAGCATATATGAAAGACTTAATTATTTAATCAATTTATAGGCAATTAATACATTAATTACATAATGAGATGCAATTAACATGGAGATATATTTAGGAAAATAAACCATCATGGGTTAGGTATGATGAATTTGAAAAGAAAAGGATAAGAGAAACTAGAGCTGGCCTTACTATAGTGAAGAGCGTGGTGAAGAGAGTCCCATAGTCCCATAGAAAGGGAAAAAAAGAAGAAAAAAATGAATAACTTTTGAAATTTAAATCCAAGATAAATAAAGTGTGTGTGTGTGTGTTTGCCTTCTTCAGTCCTTACAGACTCAAAGAAAAACTATAGAATCATTATAGTGTCTATAAGAACTCATGACAAAACGGAAAAAAAAAAAAAAAAAAAAAAGTTTAATACTGTCTTGGATTTCCTATTGTTTCTTTTGAAATTTATTATATCTAACCCATATTTAAGACTGTTTTAACAGAACACGCATATTAAATAACCTGCATAACAGAGTAAAGTAATTCAGTGAGAGAACTGAGATTTTTATTAATTTATTCGTTTTTTCCAGTTTTTTTTTATTTATTTTTTTGGTGGCACTATTTTAATTATCTTTTAAAGTTATGAAAAAGAAAAGAGGTGATTAAACAAATAATAACAAAATCTCTTGCCAAATTCTTATAGAACTTGGTTGTTCTATCAAAAGGAGATGCAAAATACCACTTTAAAAAAAAACAACAATAAAATTGGTTATAAAAAAAAAAAAAATGAATGAATGAGTGAATGAATGAATGAATGAAAGTGATTAATGAAAAATTAAGCTCTATCAGAAACATGCAATATTTTTGTTATCTTTGGACTAAATTAAATGAAATATAACATTTTTTAATTAAAACCTAACTTAATTACAATTAACTTTTACTCAATAATGAACCACACTAATGGAAAATTTAATATTTAAATTAAATATTTCTTATTGAAAAATCATTTTCACAAACACATTGCAACAATTAAAAACATTTCATTTTGCAATTGCTCCATTCACAAAATTTTAATATTTTAACATCAAATACACAAAGTGGACCAAAAATTTACAGGTAGATTTTTATGAGAGCTTTTGGCACTCATTTTTGAGTGTACATATACCTTCATCAATCTTAAAGAGAGATGTTAAATATCATGATTTTACACTCTTATTCTATTGGCTGATAAAGGAACAACTGTTTTGAGGCCAACTTTAAGCAATATCGCTCACATCCACTTCCGTTTCTACTTCCCACGCATGGGCATTATGCATTACGTTGAAACAGAAGCGAAATCGTTTAAAGTCAGCTTCAAAACAGTTGTTCCTTTATTAGTCAATACTATATATCGATCTTGTTGCAAAAAAAGGCCTATCTCGTATTTTGTCAGTGGAAGCAAAAGGCCTATCTCGAGCGTTATCTCCATAACGTTCGGGGACGAACGTTATGGAGATAACGCTCGAGATAGGCCTTTTGCTTCCACTGACAAAATACGAGATAGGCCTTTTTTTCACAACAAGATCGATATCACTATAACAACCAGGAATTACTTAATTTTTTATACACAACTCTAATAGTTTTTTTAATTCTTATAATAAGGCACTAGAAATTACTTACATTATATGCTACAAAAAGACAAGAGTTATTTTTAACTTACGCTAAAAGTTAAAATTAAATTATTTTAATCTATTTTATCACTCATATAAGTATAGTACAATATTTATAAGTATGTGGTTTTTTATATAATCTAATTATAAAGGCGTAGAACACCTTGAACAAAAAACTTGCCTAATATCCTAACATATCTAAATATCATCTTTAATTTGGCCGGAGTCATTGATTTCTTATTTATTTTCCATTCACAAAATGTCAGTTGCGGGTTTACTACGTCACAGCTCGCCTGTTTCCGCGCGCGTGGACCAGGCGAGCTGTGACGTAATAAACCCGCAACTGACATTTTGTGAATGAAAAATAAATTAGAAATCAATGACTCCGGTCAAATTAAAGATGATATTTAGGTATGTTAGGATATTAGGAAAGTTTTTTGTTCAAGGTGTTCTACGCCTATTTAAATATGTTTTGAAATTGTTAAAAAAAAAAAAAAAAAACTACTGGCAACATTGAGCTTCTTGAAAAATTGTTTAAAAATGCTTGTATTGGGCAGAAAATTGTAAAAATTGCTAGACCAGTTTAAAAACGTTGACTAAAAATTTAGTATGGTATAAAAAAAAAGGACATTTGCATTAAAAAAGTGAATAACACTTCAAAAAAAAAAAATAATAAAACACTTCTATTTATCAGAAATTTGTACAAAAATGGGGGGAGGGAGGATTTTGTAATTTCATGACAAACTTTTTTTTTATTATTTGTTATTTTTAATACCTTTTTTTTTTTAATTAATATAGAAATTTGTTAATTTGTACTGCAATAATGGGAGTTACAGAATCATCCCCTTGTACTGATTAAAATTTTAAGTGTATGGTATGAATACAGAAAAATAGTAGAATAAAAATACAGAAAAATATATACATTAAACTGTATATTAGAATTAATGTAATAAATTTTAGTACTGTAAATAAAAAAAAATAAAAAAAAAAAATTAAAATTCAAGGATTATGGCTATACACATAAAAACGACATTATTTTATTGCATTATTAAATATGGTAGTTAAAATGTGAGCATCACAAAATTATTTGAAAACCATAATTAGGCTATTATTGGAATATGTGGAAAAAAAAAAAAAAAAAAAAAAAAAAAAACATGAGGTTAATTTTTTTTTTAAGGCATATATTTTATAATTGATGTATAGGCCTATATATACTTATAAAACGTGTTTTGTACTTTTTTTTTCTTTTTCTTTTTTTCTTTCTTTTTTTTTTTTTTTCTTTTCTTTTCTTTTCTTTCTTTTTTTTTTTTTGCAGATTTTAAAACAAAAATTTCAGGGTACATATTTTATACTGTGATACTACAATTTTTTTCCAGAAATTTATACACAAATCTTCATATATAGGAAAAAAACAATTTTCAACATGACTATTTTTTTTTTTTTTTTTTTAATTCAAACAATTATTCAAATTGCTTATAGGAGAACATAAGCTTTGAAGTTCAGTAAGCTACAGCAAAAATTTCAACACCAAGTAAAAAATACTCTAATTTTATAGTAACAGCTGGTTCATACGTAAAGTCTTTAGAAAATAACAAGTACTCCATAAGAATTCTTACTATTTTTTTTTCTTCATTATGTTGAGAGCAATATCCCTTACATATCTTCCGACTCTTGGCTGATTTTTTAGACAAGAGTTTTAAATTTCCCTCTGTACAGGGAACACTGCAAAACATTTGGGGGCTACTTGAACTACTGTATTATAAGGATGACAAAAGGTCAGAAACGATATAATGTATGACGTAAACAGAGTTAAATACTTGCGCGCAGGTGACAACAAGACCTCAAACCTTTGTAAAGCAGTATTTGTAATAGTAGTTTTGGCTGCCAATCGCGGCGCTAGAGTGTAAAAGCTTGAATTATGCTTGTCTACAAATTTATACAGGGAGTCGAAAGACACTTAAGGGACATTGTGCTTGTATTGGGCAGAAAATTGTAAAAATTGCTTGACCAGTTTAAAAACGTTGAGTAAAAATTTAGTATGGCATAAATTGAAAAAAAAAAAAAAAAAAAAAAAAAAGGACATTTGCATTAAAAAAGTGAATAACACTTTGTTGAGAGGTCACAATTGCTGCATGTTATTTGTGTGAGTTTTTGAATGGTTTCGGTGGAAGTACTTGGTATTTTCTAGGAACTTTCCCCATAAGAAAGCATGTTAAATCAAGACAAGAACACAAAGACATCTGCTAGCAATTTGTTAGTACAATTTTTCTTTATCTCTCACAATATTTAATAAGGTACTAATTTAGGCACAGGACTATCAGCACTATCTGGCAAATCAATTTTATATAATTTAAAAGCATCCCCAAAACCATCTTCACCATCACTCTTTTCTTCCTTTACTTTGACATCCTCAGGTTCTTTTTTAATTTTCTTCACTTTCTCAGAGTCCGAAGAATCACTTGATGAATCACTTCTACGTCGATCCTTACTACGTTTCTTATGTTTACCACTCTTGTGTCTTCTTTCTTTGTCTTTCATATGTCTCTCGTCGTCACGATACCTTCTTTCTTTCTCGTATTCTCTCTCTCTATCGTAACGTTCACTGTCGTGACGATTGTGACCATGATATGATCTTCTATCGTAGCCTCTTCTATAATATTCTCTAGGTCTATCGTGACGATCATCGTGCCTATCACGATAATGTTTATCATAACGGTGACGTTCGTCGAATCTATCCATGGAACGACGTCCTGGAGAACGACGCCCTGGAGAACGACGTTCCATGGAACGACGTTCCTGAGAACCACGTTCCGAACGTCTTTCATTGTGAAAATCTTTGCTGTGAAATTTGTCTCCTGAGTTTTTGTTGATTTCTTGTTGAGGTGGTGGGAATTGTTGATTTTGTTGACTGCTTTGCATTTGTTGTTGACCAGGTATTTGTTGAGGAATAGTTGATGTTTGCTGTTGTCCGGGCATTTGTTGAGGATTTGGCATTTGTTGTGGAATCTGCATTTGTACAGGATTAAACATCTGTTGTGGCATGGATGACATTTGTTGATTTAAAATTTGATGATTAGGCATTTGTTGATTCAGCATTTGTTGCTGATTTGGCATTTGATGAGGTAAAATTTGTTGCTGTTGTTGACACATTTGTTGTATTGGTTCGTGAATATGAGTGTGTTGTTGCTGTTCTGGTTTGTTGATTTCTCCTGCATTTTGCATTCGTTGCTGAGGTGTCTCAGATTCTTTCTCTGTTTCGTTTTGTTGTTGTTGTGCACGTATCCTAGGATCTCTATTTCTATATTCAGAAAGAGAAATAACACGAGGATCTTTGCTGTAAAAATAAACATCAGGATTTTTATTAGGCGCAGGTTTCTCTGGTGTTCGTTTCTTAGGATCTCTCGCTAGAGCGCTGATGGAGATGGTGGGTCGAGACTTGGGATCTGCTGCTTTGTTTGGTGGTCCTGGGTCACTGGCAGTACTTGGAGGGGCTTCGGAGGTGTTTATTCTTGGTGCTGGATTGGAGAAAGTGTCCTGAAATTGAAATAACGATGCACAATATTATTAAAAATGTCACTTAATAAACCACATTTTACTATAATAAAGTCAA
Source organism: Ecdyonurus torrentis (assembly GCA_949318235.1). Classification (NCBI taxonomy): domain Eukaryota; kingdom Metazoa; phylum Arthropoda; class Insecta; order Ephemeroptera; family Heptageniidae; genus Ecdyonurus; species Ecdyonurus torrentis. Next base: position 5,380,668 of record OX439133.1, on the reverse strand, counting down.
CAAGGGTGAAATTGAAACTCCAATCATGTGCAAACTTTCACTTTGTCCTGTCTCACTAGACATACAGCACTTTGAAAGCTGGTTTGTAATTGGATGCCAATTTCACCCTGGTTAACTTCTTTAAAGAAAATATTGACTATGCCATAATTGACACTTAAAACATTTGACATAAAATAACAAAGCAAAACTTGGGGAAAGATAGAAGTGCCATCTCCCATTCCCCAATTTTTCAAAATCTAACTACATGTTTTTCTATCAGCTCTTTTAACTGTTAAATTTCCTTATACTGAATTCAACAGTACCGAGGTTTTTAGAAATTTATTCTCATGAGGTTTTACTATATTTTATATTATTCTATGGTATAAATCATTTGCAAAAAAAAAAAAAAAAAAAAAAAAAAGTGGGAGACGGATGTAAACTACTTTAAAAACAAATAAGAAAATTATCAAAAATTGGAAAAAAAAAATTGATATAATAAAACTTAAAAGTAAAGGATAGATGCATCTATAGGGTGTATGCAATCATGTTAAAGTCGACGCCATGTTGGATAACTCCATAACATGGGAGGCATAGGACAAAAAATCATTTTGCCAGTTTAAAAACACTATGCAATATTTTTGAGAGCATTGATGTTGTAAATAAGTTGAATTAATATCTCAAGTATGTGAGAAAAATAACAATAACAAAAAAAAGAACTAATTTCCCAAAGAAAATTGGCTTAAATGAAGTTTGTCCTATGCTGAGCAATGTTATGCACTACTCCAGCATGGCCTCCAAGCGTAATAAATATGACGTCATCCGCATACACCCTATACTGGACTTAAACATAGTGAAGAGTTCCATAGGTTGGTAAATATCTTGCTAGTACAGATAATGAACACATTGCATGAAATGGAATGTGTGTTTCTTTGTCACAGTCCATACAGACCAAAGAGAATCAAACTCTACTTTTCCTATCTTAATCTGTAAGGACTCTCAAAGACATTATAAACTCAGTTTTTTCTTTAAGTTTAGTGCATTTTTTTTTCCCCTTCTTGTAAGATGGTTACCAAACTATGGGTCTCTCTTCACTATGGTAAGGCCAGCGCTGTTTTTTTTTTTTTTTTTTTTTTTTTTTCATCTTTTTTTTATTATTATTAGATTTTTTAAAGTTTTAAAAAATGGTCCAATAATTCAGCCTAAATCATACCAATAAATCTAATTACTTGCAGGGAGATATAAATGATGTACGAAAACCTTCCACCAAAGTACGAGAGATAGCCAGCTCACCTTTGGTGCAGTTGAGGCATTAGTGTGCCACGTAGCCTCTGTAGATGGAGCTTTATTAACTTGAGAAGCCAGTCCACTATTTCTAGCATCTTTACCAAGAGGGTCCCAATCTGAAGTACTATTAGCTACATTGGGAGGAGGGTTGAGCTGCATGTTGGGCGGTGGTGCACTCAAGTTAGGCCACGCTGGAGGCAGCTTTGCCGTAGTGCTGCAGTTCTGACAATTGGCACACGACGAGGTAGCGGGTGACCAGTTAGGAGACCCATTAGGCCAATTTGAAGGCCCGTTTGTACTGTTGTTTCTGTCCACTGTAGGCGGAGGTCCCATTAAATTAGGTCCATTAGGACCCAATGCTGAATTAGGTTTATTTATATTAGGAGGTGGTGCACTGAAGTTTATAGGTGGTGGTTCATGTATGTTGAATTGCGGACTGCTTCGATCTGTACCATTTTGGGTACTGTTGATTGCTGGCGGAGGTCCACTTATTATTGGAGGTGGTGGGCATGTAGGTACTCCATTTATTGTCATTTGAGGTCCATTTTGTTGTTGATTCATACACATTGGGTCTGCATTGGGACCCATGTATGGTCCATTAGGTCCCATTTGTGTTATATTCATTGATGCTCCATTTGTATTAATTGATACTCCATTTGGACCCATTGGCATTCCATTAGGTCCCATTGGTGCCCCATTTGAAGTACCTGATACTCCATTTGGACCCATTGGCATTCCATTAGGTCCCATTGGTGCCCCATTTGGATTACCTAATACTCCATTTGGACCCATTGGCATTCCATTAGGTCCCATTGGTGCCCCATTTGGATTACCTAATACTCCATTTGGACCCATTGGCATTCCATTAGGTCCCATTGGTACCCCATTTGGATTAATGGGTACTCCATTGGAACCCATAGATACCCCATTAGGTAACATTGGCATTCCATTTTGCCCCATGGGCATTCCATTAGGACCCATTGGCATACCATTAGAGCCTAATTGAGTACCATTAGGCATATTCATACCCATTTGAACTCCATTTGGTGCATTCAACGCGAACATAGTGCCATCAGGATTAACCATCGTAGAACCATTCATAACCATTGGCACCCCATTTGGTCCCATACACATTACAGTTCCGCCATTTCCCATCATAGTACCATTCATAAGTCCCATTGGTCCACTTATAATTATAGGAGACCCATTCATTGCTACAGGAACTCCATTAGGACCCATCATACCCATGTTCATAACATTGATAGGTGTACCATTAGGTAACATTGCATTGGGTCCAAATGTTGGTGAGCCACCAAAGCCAGGTGGTGTACTGCCACTATTAGAACCATTGGGTCCACATTGCATTGATGAACCATTTTGCCATTGCATGTTATTTGGTCCTCCGGGTCCACAATTGAGAGGTGGTGATGGATTAGGCCATTGTCCATTGGCACCCATCTGCATATTAGGTCCCATTGGACCAGGTGGTAGCATTTGTCCTGGAGGTGGGGTACCCATTCCTGATTGAGAACCATTGAACCATGAAGGAGTCTGGAAAAAGAAGATAGTAATTTAATATTAATATGTACACAAAATGACAAATGTTAAAACCAACAGGTAAATCATAAGATGTTATCATCATTCCTCCACCTATTATCTCACTTAACACTTTTGTATACCCTCACAAAACTGGGGTAAAGTTATTTATGTAAGTCCCATCAAGTGTTTTGTGATATAAATGCTTGTTTATCTTTGGTCTATTCCTTTAAAGAAATTACAGTATGTATAAAACTGATGATAGTTTGCTTCTAACAATAGAAACAATCCATTAATTTAATTTTTAATTGGGGGGGGGGGGGGGGTCTTGTATCCCAGAATCTTAAAAAAAATAATAATAATAATAAATAAAAATTAAAAAAATTAAAATTAAAAAAAACTTCTAAACTTTATGATACCATTTGGTAGTAACAGCTACCTATGATAAAATTTTCCGAACCTTTGACCATCAGATAAAGAGAGAAAATAATTATTGAAATTAAAATGGTCTTGTTTGGGACTAAAACTTCAAAAAAAAAAAAATAAATAAATAAATAAATAAATAAATAAATAAATAAATTTTAGTATGGTGACCCCTCAAATTTTATGTATTTTTGAAGTTACCATATCCTAATGTATCACTTTGCAAAATTTCCCAGTTTTATTTCTTAACAACTTTTTAGTCAAATTCTACAGTAGCTGATTTTGCAACTAAACATTAAAGCCCTTGTCAACTTTTTTTCTTCTTCTTTTTTTATCATTTAGATTACTAGATTGATAATTACCATCCATGATTTTGACACCACCACGTTGATTTTGTATTTATTTTTATTTATTTTCATTTTGACTGTTATATCACGCATCTGATGTCACAATCTCATCCGCCAATCACAGTCACCGCTCTGGTCATGTGATAAATTTAAGCTCCTCCCTCAAGTTCTGTACCCCTATTACACCCCCATTGGTACATTGTGACGTCAGATGTGTGATTTAACTGTCAAAATTCATGGATATTAAGGTATGGTAATTATCAATCTAGTATTCTAAATGATAAAAAGGTAAGTTGACCAACATCACCCGCACTATGTTTATTGTTAATACAATTAAATTCAAGACTCACGTCTGAATAATCTGAGTCTGAGCTTCCTTCGTCAAAGTCCTCCATTCTGTGCATGAGCTCCTCATCTCTCTCACGCTCTCTTCTACGTCGATTTCTGGGTCCTCTGCCTTCATCACGCCAGCGTTCTGTCAATAAAATACAAACAGGTATTATTATTTATTATTACAGGTGTGTTGATGTACAATACATGGTCAATTTAGCTTTTTTTTTATTTTATTTATTTTTTTTTTATTTCAAGTGCACTTTTGACATTAAACTGTGTTTACGCGCAGTGACGTCAGTGACCGCCAGTGGCATTTTGTAAATGGAAAATAAATTAGAAATCAATGACTCCGGCCAAATCAACGTTGATTTTCAGGTTTGTTAGGATATTACGCAACTTTTTTTTCAAGGTGTTCTACGCCTTTAATAATTAACAAATATCACATAGATGATTTTTTCCTAATATTTAATAAATAAAAACACAGTGGGTATATATATATAAAAAAAAATAAATAAAACTCAGCAAGTAGTTTACCATGAGGTGGTGACTCCTCCCTCCTCCCTCCATTCCTCTTCCCTCCAGCCAGGACGCCCTCTCCTGTTGTTGCGATTCCTCCCTCGACCTCTACGTGGACTGGACCTGTCCATGCTGGAGCTGCGACTGCGACGACTTCTGCCCCAGCCTCGCTCATCTTTGGGAGGATTTCTCATGCCTTTGTATGGTATGTGCATCTCTGTAACATCACGACACTTTTAGTTAGGGGGCCATTCAACTTCAGCAAGAGAGTTTGATACAGGGTTTCAAAAAAAAAAAAAAAAATAATAAGCCCAATAAAATGCACTACGTTTTTTTTTTTTTTTTTTTTTTAAACAGACACGTTAAAGCATTTTTTAAGCATTGTTAAAAAGCAAATATTATTATTTATATTTAGCCTACTATTTATTTTTTTGAAATATTTTTTCCATTTATATTTTGTATAAAAATAAAAAAGAACTTTTTATATTGGCACCATCATAATTGTTGCACTAAAAAAAAGGGGGGGGGGGTAAATTTTATAAATAAAAGAAACGTCAAAGTAATGAACTAGGGAAAGAAAAAAAGTTATTATGTTTCAAATCATATATTTTTTTTACTATCCTAAGACAAGTACTGTTGATTGTACATTTGCTTGTGATAATATAAAAACTGGCATTAAATTTGCATTGATGTTCGTATGAGAAAAATATGCCTTAAATTTAAATAATAAAATATATTTTTAAAATCATGTGCACAACTTGTGTGTGTGAGTGTGTGTGTGTGTGTGTGTGAGAGAGAGAGAGAGAGAGAGAGAGAGAGAGAGAGAGAGAGAGAGAGAGAGAGAGAGAGAGAGAGAGAGAGAGAGAGAGAGAGAGAGAGAGAGGAGAGAGAGAGAGAGAGAGAGAGAGAGAGAGAGAGAGAGAGAAAGTGACAGGGCGGTGATATGGAGAGAGGGGAAGATGAATGGAGAGAGAGTACATGCAGAGAGAGAAAATAGCAAGAGAGAGAGAGAGAAGGGAAGTCAGGGAGTAGAGAGAGAGAGGACATGCAGAGAGAGAGAGAGAGAGAGAGAGAGAGAGAGAGAGAGAGAGAGAGAGAGAGAGAGAGAGAGAGAGAGAGAGAGAGAGAGAGAGAGAGAGAGAGAGATGAATGGAGAGAGAGAGAGAGATGAATGGAGAGAGAATGGAGAGAGAGAGAGAGAGACATACCTGAGGTTGCAGAGAGCTGAGACTGCATCATGGCATAGTGTTGTCTGTTTGCTCTAGGCTTGCAATGTTTGAGGTCAATCAACTCAATGCCAAAGAACTTGCAGCAGAAGTCAGCGATGTAGAAACCCCAGCGATGGACTTTGGACCTGGAGCAGTAGGGGTCTGCGTCCTTGTCTACGTGAAGCTGAAACATACAACAATCAATCAATTAGTACCTCAGTCACTATGCTATCAATTAGAGATCTGTTTTTGCAATACTTAAAAAAAAAGAAAAGAAAAGAGAGAGAGAGACAGAGACAGAGAAGAAGGAAAAGGGGAGGGGGGGGGGGGAAAGGTGAGAGGAAAAAAAAATAACAAAAAAAAATAAATAAAATGAACAAATTTTCGAAGGGAAGTGTAACTTTTAGCTGTTAGTGGCAATTAGGAAATTTTTTTATTTGCAACACCTTAAAAATAATAATAGACCTAATAATAAAAAATATATATATAAATCAATAAAAAAAAAATGAAATTTGCTAAAGAAAGTTGAGTTAGGTATCTGAGAATTTGATTTCTTACTCAAACTTTTAATTCCAGCCTGGGCAATAAAGTATCATTTCTCTCTCACAACAAGGTGCTGAAATCTCACCCCCTTTTCACCAATTTCTTCAATTAATCTCTGTTTTTTGGACTTTTTTCTATCAAAACTTTTATATTAGTCAATTACTCATGTATTGGAATAAAATATTCCTGCATTAAAGCATGGTGCTCATGATGTTAGCATGATGAAAAGGTGTTCTATTGTTTGGTCTTGCTAGTACACAGATGATAATCCAAATATTGGATAGCTTTGAGCACAAGATAATGTGTATGTATGTGTGTCTTTGCCTGTCAATACAGACTTGGAGATATTATCAATAAAACTAATACTTTGTTTCTTAAAAAAAAAAAAAAAAAAAAAAAAAAAAAAAAAAAAAAAAAAAAAAAAAAAAAAAAAAAAAAAGTGTAGGGTAAAGGGGCCAGTTTTCGGCACCCTAACATGTTTTCAGCAGCCTACTTTTAACATTTTTTTTTTTTACCCCAGAAAAATGCAATACTGAGAGCTGATGATTTTTTGTGTCATACATATGAACCTCCCCTACCTCCTAGATTTTTCTCTAAGCTCAGCTGTGGGCGGTTTTCCCACACAAAAATAAAGTGCCGAAAACTGGTTCCTTTACCATACCTATAAATATTAAAGGTGGTGTATTTTGCCTAGGTAGCATCAGGTACGAAACATCATACAAGGTGAATCACAACAAGAGGGGAAATTTCAAGCACCAAAAGAGGGGACGTTTTTTTTTTTATCCCTCCTCCTCTTAGCTTTATCATTAAAATAACTCATAACCAGTCATTAGCATACCATACATACTCAAGCATATTTTGTATTTTTTAGGGACTTAATATTGAGATACTCACATCACAGGCAATACCCCTGCAGTAACTGGCAGTATCTTTCTGTATTTCCAGGTCAATCAGGGACTGTTTCAACAAGGGTTCTCCTCGACTCTCCGCGCAGGCATTGTGCAGATGAAAGAACAAGGTCTCTAGAGGATACACTCGGAATGGTAGAGGACATCGCAGCACTGAAACATAACAAATTAACATCAAGTATTTTAGAGTTTTAGAATTTTGTCCAACCCAACAAAAAAAAAAAAAAAAAAAAACACACACACACATTTTCTTTTCTTTATTATTATTATTAGGCCCTATTATTATTATTTTTTTTGTTCATTAAAAAAAAAAGCAATTCCTAAAAATATATATAAAGATTAAAACATGATTTGAAACATCCTACGTTTTTTCTAAAACTGGTTTATTAATTTAATGTTGTTTTTTTTCATAAAATTTACCTTTTTTTTTTTAGTGAAACAAATAATGGTCCTAATATAAAAAAATCTTGTTTATATTTAATTTCATAAAAAATATAAATTGAAAAATATTTGAAAGAAAAAATATAATTTCTTTTTTAATAGAACTTAAAAAAAATGCTTTAACATGACTGCTTAAAAAAAATGCAAGTAGTGGTTTTTATTATTATTAATTTTTTACTCTTTTATTATTATTATTATTATTTTTTTTTTTTTGGGCTATTAGCTCTTTTAAATGTTTTTTTTTTTTTAATGCTCTATGCATTAATATTTTTTGTCCTAGTTAGAAATTTTTCTCTACTATGGCATCCCTGTCAATCTAAGCTCACAGAATGGGTCACCCATTCCCCAATTTTCCCTACCTATCTCTGTGTTTCTCTTTCAAATCTTGTTATTTTCTCACTGATCAATGTGTACATTAAGTTGCAGATACTCACAGCTGTCTTTGACGATGGCGTCGACACACTCTTGCACCAACTTAAGCTCTCCCTTGGCGGTGTATACTATCACTTCTTTGTCGGAGCTCCAGTTTATGTCGTCCCCTGTGTCCAGCTCTCTCTATCAGACATCAAGTACAAACATTGAAACTTGGGCTAGCAATTCTAAACATATTAGCCGTATTAATGGTTGTGGGAAGAAAAAAGAAAAAAAAAAAAAAAAAAAAAAAAACGGAGTAATATAGCAAATAGCTGCTCTCTCTCTCTCTCTCTCTCTCTCTCTCTCTCTGTCTCTCTCTCTCTCTCTATTAATGGTTTTTACATGAGCTCTGATTAAAAATATGATAATATGACCATTGTATTCAATACATGTATAACATGAGTGAAATAAAAATAATAAAATTGTTTAAACTTTAAGGGAGTAGGGTACCGACGTTGGCCATTAGACTCAAACTTTCATGGTCAAAGAAATCTGAAATTTTACACAATGATACTTCAGCTTGAGACAATGTCAGTTATATATAACAATGGGGGGGGGGGGGGGGGGGGTCACCGTGAAAATTAAATTTATATGATTATTTAATTTTTTAAGCCCATAAGGCCCAATGTTAATTTCAATTTTTTCTTTCTTTTTTTCGGGATGGTCAAACATCATGACATTTTTATCACGGCTAGGTGTGACCTTTAGCTACACAATAACACTAAATTTAGACCTAAAACATGTTCTAGTTTTTGAGATATAAGGTCGGTACTCCCTTAATTAAGTGATTCATAATTTTAATTTTTACTTCTAATTTTTTTTATATTTTAACATCAATCTCAATGGTTTGTTCCTCATTTTAATTTAATTTAAGAAATGCTTGTTACAAATTTTATTACTATTTATAATGTTATTGTGCTATATTATCATGTTAATTATCTTATTTTAGCAAGTAAAAATTTAAGAATTAAAAAAATATTTGTCTTTTTTCAAAATTGTTACAAGAAAACAAAAAGTTTAAAGAGTAAGTTTGGAGGTTACAAGATGGCTTCTTCAATGTTAGATAATGAGAAGAACTGTTCATAAACTCACATATAATGCCCCAAAGGCCTTCCATAGTCCCATGGTAGCCTTGCAAACTTGCGCTCATCCTGCGAGATATGCAACCCGCTACAACATTTTCTATAGGGTGTATGCGGATGACGTCATATTTATTGCGCTTGGAGGCCATACTGGAGTAGTTCATAACATTGCTCAGCATAGGACAAACTTCATTTAAGCCAATTTTCTTTGGGAAATCGGTTAATTTTTTGTTATTGTTATTTTTCTCACATACTTGAGATACTAATGCATCATATTTACAGCATCAATGCTCTCAAATATATTGCATAGTGTTTTTAAACTGCCAAAATGATTTTTTTTCCTATGCCACTCATGTTATTGAGTTATCCAACATGGCGTTGACTTTAACATGAAGACCTTTAACTGAGACCCTACAGTAAAGCCGTAACTATGACATAAAAGATACGGGACATGTTGCATATCTCCCAGGATGATCATGAGTTTGCGGGGCTACGGAAAGGCTTTGGGTCATCATATGGGACTTCCTCTTTAAAGGTGAGGTAAAATAGAGGTAGAAAAATAGAATACTTACTCCGTCTGTGAACTTTCTCATCTTGAAGACGAGGTCACTTGCGTCCTGATTGGCTCCCGTCACAGGAGGTAGAGGTATTCTGTGTGTCTTCTCAGAGACATCTTTAGCTTGACAACTGTAGCCTTGGGGGATTTCTCCTGGAAATAGAGTATGTATGTGATTTAACATAGGAATTGCAACTTACCCAGCCACATGCTACTTGGCTCACTAAAATACATACATACATACATACATATCATGACGCTATAAATCCCTTTCGGGGTAAGCCAACAACACAGATGTTTTATCCTGACCCAGTGATAGACCTCCACAACTTCCTATCCTGACATACTTCACTTGCTTCCGCCAGTCTCATACCTTGTTTCATACATTTCCTTTTGCATTTCATACTGCGTACATTCTTATTTTTCAAACATCTTCCAACCACCTCAGACCATGATGTTTTAGGCCTGCCTCTATCTCTCCTTCCATCCACTCTACTATGAAATACCTGCTTTGCTATTCTTTCATCACCCATTCTCTCAACATGACCAAACCACCGTAATACACTGTTCTCATACTTCTCAGTCACAGTTTCTTTTACTCCACATTTCTCCAACACCCAAGTATTCCTTACCCTATCTAATCTTGTTTTACCACACATACTTCTGAGAAAACTCATACCAACAGCATTCACCCTACTCATATGCCTACTCTGACATACCCATGATTCAGAACCATATAAGATAGTTGGGAGTAAGACAGAATTGTACACTGTAAGTTTTGCTTTGTTTGATAAAGCATCACTCTTGGCCAATCCTGCCATGCTGCCAACTACTTTCCTACCTAATAATAAATAAATAAAGGGGCCACTCCTTGTTAGAATATGTTTCATTTAATTTGAGTGTTTTTGAGTACCACATTAACAAATAAGCTAATGTAATTAGCCAAAAAAAAATGTCATTTTATTTTGCTACTTAATGCATTAACATTTTTAGTCCTGTGTTCCCTACTACATCATTCTTATCAGTCCAAGCCCACACTATTGCCCATTTTTTTTCTAATCTTTCTATTGAGTTTTTCTTTAAAGGCATAGAACACCTTGAACAAAAAAGTTGCATAATATCCTAACAAACCTGAAAATCAACGTTGATTTGGCCGGAGTCATTGATTTCTAATTTATTTTCCATTCACAAAATGCCGCTGGCTCACAGCTCACCCGGTTTACTTGCGCGTGGACCAGGCAAGCTGTGACGTCAGTGACCAGCAGCAGCATTTTGTGAATGTAAAATAAATTAGAAATCAATGACTCCGGCCAAATCAACGTTGATTTTCAGGTTTGTTAGGATATTACGTAACTTTTTTTGTTCAAGGTGTTATATGCTTTTATTTTTATTTATTTTATTTTTTTTAAAATCATCATTTGTCAATGCAATCTTACATTAACTTATGACAGGCCTAGCATGTTATAATAAGTATTGGCAGGCTATTTTTTTTTCTATCAACTTTTGTTGAACCTTTAAAAAAATAATTCAATTATTTATCATTATCCACTAAAAAAAATAATAATAATAATAAAAAAAGGAGGAAATAAAAAAAATATATAAAAAAAAACTTAAAAATAATAAGTAATGATATTTTTCATAAAATGAACTCAAACTTAAAATCTGAGTCAGTAATAGACCACACACTAAAACTGCAACTCACTCATATCAACGAAGGAACTGAAGACTCTCTTCACCCCCTCCAGTAAGTTAAACTCAGACAAGCCAATCTCCGCTGGTACCACAAAGCCGTGATCAGTTCTGCAGTAGGCGTTGCAATGTATGAAGTAGAAGTTGTGACGTTTTAGTACTGGAATATCAAAAATACACATTAATATGGAGGAACTTACAATAAACATAGGGGGGTTGCATGCATGTTAAAGTTAACACCATAAGTGAGTGAGTATTAAATAACATGGGCTGGTATAGGAAAATGACTCATTTTGCCAGTTTAAAAATACTTAAAGGCGTAGAACACCTTGAACAAAAAACTTGCCTAATATCCTAAAATCCCTAAATATCAACCTTAATTTGGCCAGAGTCATTGATTTCTAATTTATTTTCCATTTGCAATATGACAGCTGCGGGTTTGTGACGTTACAGCTCACTAGTCCACGCACGCGGAAACAGGCGAGCTGTGACGTCACAAACCCACAGCTGTGATTTTGTAAATGGAAAATAAATTAGAAATCAATGACTTTGGCCAAATTAACGTTGATATTTAGGTATAGGATATTAGTCAAGTTTTTTGTTCAAAATGTTCAACACCTTTAAGTTTTTTTTTTTTTTTTTTTTTTTTTTTTTTGAGAGCATTGATGCTCGCAAATTGAATTTATAATATGTTTGTAATTATGTATGTTTGTAATTTGTAATACAATATGAAGAAATTTAAATACATACACAGAAAAAATAAATGAACCGACCAATCAGGCTATGCCTTCCTTGGATTATGTACCTTGTGATTTATAAAAGAAAAAGGAAAAAAAAAAAAAAAAAAAAAAAAGGGGGGGGGGGGGGGAGAGGAAGAAGAAGTCAAACTATTAGTTTTATTAATAATTATAAATAAATTAAAATAAATGCAATAAATTCTGAATAAATTACAAATAAACCTCATGAATTTGTTTCTAACACTAGAGATAAACTATTAGTTTTATTTGTAATTTATTTAAGGCGGGAAATCAGCTACTGCGGGATTTGACTAAAAAGTTTTAAAGACAGAAAAATCTGAAATTTTGCACAGTGATACCATACTATGGTGATACATTAGGATTAGGTATCTTCAAAAATGTAAAAAAATTGGGGGGTTACCATGCTAGACTTTTAATTATGATTTTTTGAAGTTTTAGTCCCATAAGAGCCCATGTTAATTTCAATAATTAATTTCTCTCTTATCTGATGGTCACGGGTTCTGAAAATTTTATCATAGGTAGCTGTTACTATTAACTTCCAAATGGCATCATAAAATTTAGAAGTTTTCTTTTTAGATTTTGAGATACAAGCCATCTATATACAACCCTTAAAACTATGTAAAGACTGACAAAAACTCATTCTCTTGTATGAATACAAATTTCCACTTTTGTAGAGTGTTGTTCACTATCTGTGTGCTAGCAATAACAAACTATAATACAATACATAATTATTGATTGCATAAACATAAATATGCTTTAACTAATTTTTCAAAAAAAATATTCATTCTTTAACTGAAGCTTTTAGAAACGTGAAATAAAAACTAAAAGAAAGTGCAAAAATCAAGCTTTAGTTTAGTTTTTGTTTCATTGCTTTATGTTTCTATGAGCTTTAGTTAGGGATTAAGGAATGTATTCAGATGGCTGTTATCTCAAAATCTAAAAAGCAAACTTCTAACCTTTATGATGACATATGAAAGTTAACAGTAACAGCTACCTATGATAAAATTTTCAGAACCCTTGACCATCAGATAAGAGGGAAAATAATTACTGAAATTAACATGGGCTCTTGTGGGACTAATACTTCAAGAAATCATAATTTAAAATCTAGCATGGTGACCCCCCAATTTTTTTTTTTTTTTTTTTTTTTTTTTTTACATATTTGAAGATACCTTTTCCTAATGTATCAATGTGCAAAATTTCAGATTTTTCTTTCTTTACAGTTTTTTTTAGTCAAATCCCGCAGTACCTGATTTCCTGCATTGACAAGTTGAATTAGATTTTCAAGTACTGTATACAAGAAAAATAGCAATGACAAAAAAAAAAAAAAAAAAAAAAAAAAAAAAAAAAAAAAAAAAAAAAAAAAATCTTTGTCTTATGCTAGGCAATGTTATTTGTTACTCAATTATGGCATTGAAGTGCATTTATTATGACATCATGCGCACACACCCTATTTTATTATAAGAGCTTATAAATTCTTTACATAAAAAATGTCCTAGCATTGTCAAGTGAATTAATTTGAATCGCTATCCCATTAAAGCAATAGACCAGAGAAAAACATAAGCATTTATATCACAAAACACTTGTTGAGACTTACATAAATAACTTTAGTTTGTCTCAAAACCCAACTGTAGCTCCGTAGCAATGATCAGAAATGTCGATTTAAGCAACCCGCACAACATTTCCATACTAATTTTTGCATGTTTCTGACGTCATAAACATGAATAGTCACGCAAATTGCATACTTTACAATATTTTCACGCTCTCTCGTGGGGCTACATAAACATTCTGGTAAAAATTGTTATCAGTTTTGAAGACCCCATTTCGTGTTTATTCATTAAAAGGCTCATGTTGTTTTATGTGGTCTATGCCTTTAACATTCAATACACAGTGCTCTAATTTTGCTTATTCTATTTCTTTAGTAAACTGTTAGTTTTATTAATAATTATAAATATATTAAAATAAGTAGAATAAATTGTAAATAAATTACAAATAAACCTGATAAATTTGTTTCTAACGCTAGAGATAAACTATTAGTTTTATTGGTAATATATATTAAACGCTATGTAATGACTAATATAAACTCATTCTCTTGTATGGATTAATACAAATTTTACTAGATTTTTCACCCACAGCCATGCTGAAAGCTATCCAATGTGTTGTTTAATATCTGTATGCTAGCAAGACCAAACTGTATGACAAGGCATAAATATTAGAGCTGTAAAAAACTTGACGATTTTTATTATGAAAAAATTGTTTTTGAAGGATAAAAGTCATAAATAAAATAAAATAATTCGTGAAAATATTTTAAACAGCTTATTTTACATGATAGAATATTAAAAATTCCATTTTAAACAAAAATTACAAACTTTTTTTTCTTTGCTTTCTTCAAAAATTGTACTTAAGCTCGATTTATTTTCTAAAGCTCGTTTTTTTAAGGAGTCATTTACGAGCTCAACTCAAAAAAGCTCGTTTTTGAGCTAAAAGCTCGAAACCCGGTTTTACCATTTAAAAAAAAAACGAGCACCTGGAGATTTTGGCCCGGGCGGGTGCTCGAACCAGTTTAAATTTACAGCTCTGATAATTATCTATTTCACAAGCATATAGTTTGGCCAATTTAAAAAAATAATAATAATAAAATTTAAAAAAATCTCCAACTGAAGCTTCTAGAAATGTGAAATAAAAACTAAAAGATAGTGCAAAAATCAAGCTTCATTTTAGTTTTTGTTTGATATTACTATGGGGGAGGGTGCAACCTAATTTACGGTATTGCACTTGTGTTTTATTTGTAGGGTGGTTGCATTCATATTAAAGTAGACGCCATAAGTGAATACTAAATAACGTGGTTAGGTATGGGAAAATGACACATATTTCCAATTTAAAAATACTTAGCAATTTTTTTGAGGACATTGCATGATGCTGTTAATAAGTTGAATTAGGTTTTCAAGTATGCAAGAAAAATAATATTGACAATTTTTTTTACTTATTTTTCAAAGAAATTAGCAAAAACCCATGTTTGTCCTATGCTAAGCAATGTTATTTGTTGCTCAAATATGGCACCGAAGTGCATTTATTATGACGTCATGAGCACACACCCTATAGTTTAAAATAGTCAACCAGTGTGAAATTGAAACTACTTTTCCCTATCTCACTAAACAAAGAGCACTTTCAAAACAGGTCTACAAGTAGATTTCAATTTCTCTCCAGTTGGCTGAACCATAATTTGAATCCATATTCTCCACCTACCTTCTTCGTCTCTGAACAGCTGATCAACGAGAACCTTGGTATCAACGTCTATCTTCAGATCGTTGGTCATCACTTGCATTTGTTTCTGTTCTATCTCTGACACAGGCACGCCAAACGAAGTCAGTTTCTCTCCGCTGGGATTTGTCTCTTTCCCTGCCATCGCCTCGAATGGCGCTCGATCTTCTTTTGTCATTTTCTGTAACACAAAATCATGGAACTGTCAATAATGGTAAAAGTAACATTTATTAACAAAACAAAGATTCAGGGGTGTATTCAGAAAGATATTTCTCACACGTCAGATCTGAAAAAAAAAATAGATTTCTCCCCACCCCCCCCCCCCACCCCATTATAAGGTAGACCCTCCCATCACAAAATCTTTGGCTACACAACTCACAACTGCAAAGATTTAAGATTCTCGTTACTTCATATGAATAAATTAATTAATTTTACACCCAAGTTTTTTTTTTTTTTTTTTTTTTTAAATACAATGAAGATTTTAGATTCTTGAAAAATAATTTTAATATTAAAAGCTTCATTTGCACCTTCTCCAAATATCATAAATAAATCAAATAAATGTGTTATTACATACAGTATCAAACATTAAAGTAAATGCAAACATACACAATATCCATAATCTTGCAATGATAAGTGGTACAGTATAAATCAGCACCACTCAGGTGATTCAGCAGATATTTAGTGTTGGCATTTGTCTACAAGCCCTTATGGTAAAAATCAACGCCTTGGATGCGAATAATTGGTCACATTAGTTTCCATGCCTGTTTTTTTTTTTTTTTTTTTTTTTTTTTTTTTTTTTTTTTTCCTTCTTCATTCTATTTTATGTGGAATGGCCGATTAGCTCTTCATTAGATTGGCCCCTTCTGTCAGGTACAGTACTAATTGGTCTCCAAGCACCCAGTTTAATTCTGTTGTATTGTCGATATTTTTATGTTCAGCTTGCAAAGATCTTGATTCATTTAAATTAGAAACCATGTCAGTTTTACGTATACAAAGTAAAGAATAGGAAAACCAAGCAGCACCTTACCACGATGAGGTCTGTAGCTAAGGGAAGATTTTGATGGCACACAAATATTTGCATTGATTAAGACGTTTCTAATACAACAGCTATTTTATTCCCATGCTTATATTACACTCTAATCAAATAAGATAGCCATTGCCCTTGAAATGTAATACCTTCAAATCGGGTGGCTTTGATCAAAATTTCAAATATTATTTACGTACACCCTAAGTAAAACTCATAAAAACGTGAAACAAAAACTAAAAATAGTGCAAAAATCAAGCTTTACTTTAGTTTTTGTTTCACATTTCTATGTGCTTTAGTTGGGGAGTAAATCCTCTATGCGATGGTCAAACCTCCTTCCACTTATGCTAAAGCCAGGGGGGGGGGGGGGGGGGGCTCACTAGCAGCTGTGACGCCACTTGTTCCAGAAAATACAATGTTAACCTTATGGGCAAAAAGATTCATGTGACGTCACAACACCCTAGTGAGCCTACCCTGTGCCAAAGCTATGCCTGGAAAAAGGTTTGATAATGTGTGTGTGTGTGTTTTTTTTTTTTTTTTTTTTTTTTTTTGGTCAGTGGCCCCATTTGAATGCAACCAATGTAAATAATGCTGTTCGTAAACCCTGTTCTCTTGCACCAAAAAATGCGCATTCCATTTGAATAACCATAGGCGATTGTCATTTTTGGTGCAGAGAACAGGGTTAACGAACAGCATTATTATTTGTGTTAAAGAGGTAAGGGAACGTAGATTGCAACACCGTGTTTTTAGATAAGAAAATATTAGCTGTTATCCAGTAGTCAACTATTTCTCATGAAAATTTTACAGTGCTGCCATCTACAGTCCCTTACGTCCTTAACTATGCAATCACAATCTTCACCTAGCCACAGACTTCATCATGATACGGTGTTTAATACGTCTACTATTCATTTGTTATTGTTTTTTCTCTCCATTCTTTACTTTGAAAAAAGCTCTTGTATTTGGAGTCCAGAAGAGTGACAAAGTTATAAAAGACGGGCACAAATGAGGCTTCACTTTTTGGTATACGAGGTTTAAGTAAGGATACTAATAATTTTTGAAAATTTGGCCCACTTGAGGGTATGTTCCAGTACTGTCATTGGTCAACGAAATCTTATTATTTGCTAGATTTTCAAACATGTAAATGTGTAACTAGTAGTCCTTATTATAATGTATTAAATTTATATATAATGGCTTTATTATTATTAATGGTAGTATCGATTTGAATATATTTTAATGGTCTCGATGCAGTCGTTTTTCTTAAAAACGAAGGTCCCATAGAGCAATGTATAAGAAATTAGTTGTTTCCTATTCTTTTTCTCGAATCACTCATGTATGGTCAGAGAGCTGTATCAATCAATCGAATTTAATGGTTCTAGAAGTTTCACGTCTAATAAAAATAATAAGCAAGACATTGAAAATAAAGCATTAAAATGGCAGCCATAGTAACAGTATTGAAAATCTTCAATCCCAGTGGTTTCCAGATGCAACAGGCAGAACAGGTGGTTTTGGAAAAACGTGGTTTTTAATTTTGCTGTATGACACATTTTATAGCAAAACAAGTATACATTTTTAATAAATATTTTATCTTCAAATGTGTACACTGAAGAGATTTTTCAATGCATTTTCTCATTATTACGGTACATACCGGTAGAGATGAAATCTGCATGTACCGAAACGAAATGAATAACTTTCAATTTTAGTAATGCATTTCAGTGTATAGTTGTGAAGTTTTTTGATTTCGTTGCGGTACATATATGTATAAAATGGCCGAGAAATTACGTTGAAAATCTTCTTTTTACAGCAAAATATGTGTACATACCAGTACTGTACTGTACACAAAAATGCATGCAAAATGGTTTTAAAGTCACAAAATCTTTTTTATATATTTCCATCTTGTAAATGATTTGTTAATAAAGTCATCAGTAATATATTTGAAGTCAAATGATGATAATATATAAATTTTCTTTCTTCTTATAATGCAGTAAAATATAATTTATTTGGTTTCTTCTCTGTAGAATATGTACATACCAGTACATACCGGTAGCAGTAAAATCCCATATGAAAACTTTGCGATAAGGAATAAACAATTAGTATATTACATAACACAAACAGAAATACATATAATAATAAAAAAAACGTGTAAAATCAGTTTTGCACATGCATATATGTACAAAATATACAATGCATAAGTAAAAATGATGAAATTTCCTTAAAATCCATCGCTGTAACGAAATTTCATGAGAAGCAAAATGATAATTTTTCTTATCAGCTTCTGTGTTTCATAATTTTGCATATCAATTAAATTTTATTTCATCTCCCCATGATGCATATAATTTATGTAAAGTTGTACTTTGCTCCGGCTTCGCTTCAGTCGAAGGTCAAGTAGAGGTGAAAGTCGAGCAGATGCGAGGCGTTGCTATAATACTTCACCAAGGCCACCCTTTTTTTTAGAAGGTTACCCAAAAAAAACGAACAACTTTGAACACTTCATACACAATAATTAAACAATATTTTAACACTTTTAGTCACATAAAAACATTAATAATAAATGTAAAATACATATATGTATACACAAAAATATGAAATATCTTCTTAGAATGTAGTTTAAAATGATTCTTCAAACGTTCGCCGAATACTTACAGCCCATATTGGTCCAGCAAAAATAGCCACTTTTTTCAAGTCTGATATATTATTAGCTTCTTGATAATCCAGCATGAAATAGAAGAATGCATTTTTTGGACCCTTATGTTTTTTTCTTCCATACATTTTTATGCTGTGATATTAACTTTTTATGCTTTAAATTAATGATTATAACTAATCACGTGTTACTCCCGCTAAAATGTCGACGCCATATTTAAATTTTAAGTAATTTCAATTTCTATTGATTTTTATTGCGACGTTACTATTTTTAGAACAGATCTCACAAATTTATTTTCATATAAGGGAATCATGCGCAGAATAATATTTTACATTTAAAACGTTTACTGCGCAGCTTATATTTTTAAATAGCGTCTCATATTTCTGATGAACTTGTGTTTTAAAGTTATTTTTATAATAAATATTGTATAATTAATTAAAGTTCATTACATATGCATATTTAAATTAGCTACGGAGTTATTTAAAATAGCTTTCTTATCATTATTATTAGTAATATAAAAACGAAAGAAAAAATAAATAAATAAAAACCTCTTCGTTCGATGCTGCCTCTATGTGGCCAAATATTGAACTATTACATAGAAGCGGTCGAAAGTTTAAAAGTTTCACGAGCCATACATTTTTTTTAATTATTATTTTTTTATTTATTATTATTTTTTTTTTGCGCTTAAAATATTAGAGATGGAAAAATATGTAACAAATGTATTAATAACTTTTAAAATGAACTCATAATAAAGTGAAATTTTTATGTTATACACAAAATTTCTTATTAAATAATATTAAAAATAGAAAGGAGTAATTTGAAAGAAAAACGAAAAAAACAATGAGAGAAAAGAGCAAAATAATTAAAGAAATTTGATTTCCAATTATATTTATTAAAAGCTCTTAAAAAGAGACTGACTTTTATAGAAACTATAACTTTAAAATATTTAAAATATAAAGAATTTTAATATAAATATGCAATTTATACATTTATTTTTTATTTTTATGTCATGAAAATGGTGAAAAAAGTTAATTGTTAAAACAAATTGTTAAAACTGAGGTCTCGGTTTAAAATGAAACAATAGACCATTTTCGTAATTAAATTTTTCATTGTTTTTGTCAAAATAATTATTAACGACAATGCTGTTTTATATTAGTATGATCAATGATCATTTTGTAATAATGAAAAAAATAATTTGGAACGTTTGTATTTTAGATTTCAAAGCATTTTATTTTAATATATTTCTAACTTAAATACATATTTTGACGATACAATAAAGCAATAAAAGTTCAAATTTATACATAAAAGTAAAGCAAGACTTACAAATATATTATAAATATTTTAAATTATCATTTTTTTAAGACTAGAATTATATACATTAATGTAGGAAAGAAAAAAAAATACACATATAAAAAGCAGGTTTTAGTAGCTAAATTGAATTTTTTGAAAAGCAATATTATTTTTTATACAAGACATAGAAATATTCATTATTTCAGAATTTTAAGATTTATTTTGCTATAGGGTGTTTGCATGAAATTGAGCGCTAGCGCCATGCTGGAGCAGATAAAATTAATACATTACCCAGCATAGGACAAACATTAATTTTGGATTTTTCATATAGGTATACGAGGAAACACCCCCCAAAAAAATTAGAGGATAATTTTATTTTATTGTTCTATTCATTGTCCTGAATCGATTAATACGCGAATTTCTATTTTTTGAGTTCATTATGTATTTTAAAATTATTTTTTTGAAAAATCGAAAAATGAAGTAAAAAATACATCGAGTAAAGGTACATACAATAGCACATATTATGTACTTATGTATGATGCATGGGGGCATAGGAAAATTTACCAACCGTAACGCCCCTTTGCGGCATTTAAATATTAATTAGAAATAAAAAACTTAATTAACTCAGAAATTAGAATTTTTCTTATTTATCGATTCAAAAGATGTTCTCTTTAGAATATGCAATGAAATTACCCCCCACCCCCCACCCTTATTTATTTCTTTTTTTTTTCTTTTTAATTTTATTATTTTCTCGGGTGCAATTAAACAGCAGTCAGCACACATTCTAACGTATGAAAAATAACAAAAGTTCATGAGTAAGATTAATTTTTCACTTAGTTACCAAAAAAAAAAAAAATCCAATACTATAGTCAATGTTATTACCTACTCAAGTATGGCGTCGAAGCGCAAGCCTAAATAAGCGGAGTGAACCCACTCACCTTCTAAAATACTATATAGGGAAGCAAGAAATAATACATAAATTAGAAACAAAATGAATTATTTTCTACGTAAAAAAAATTTTAGACTGCTATCATGATTTACAAAAATATGAACTGTAAAATTCGACAAAAATTAAAAACACTTTTAAAACATATATTTTTTACTTTTGTGCTTCTCAAAAATAAGGCAGTAACATTTTTAATGTTTATATTGTTATTGTTGTTTTTTCTATTACGAAGTATTGCAATTTATTGATTAAAAATCAATACTATAATAAGGCATTATCAGTTAAATTGTTTTAAGGAAATTTGCAAAATTTTAAAGTATTATAAAATAATTACATAATATATATTATATAATTCAATACAATAATTTCTTATTTTTTTAATAAAATATTAAAATATTAAATATTTGTATAATATAATAATATTTAATTAATACAATTTAAAATATTTTAAATTTTTTAATAAAATAATAAATTATTATATAATTAAGTATACTTTTTTATTTAAAAATTTATATTAATCTTGATAACTTCATCCACATTTGTCGTATTAAACATAGGTTCTATATCGAGCTGTTATTGAGGCTATTAGTCAAGAGTTATGAGTTATGAGTCATGAGTCATGACTCTCATGTCCTAGTTTAATGAATAAAGGGGTATGTTGTGCTAAAATTAATGTACGTTTATAACAATATGAATAATCAGCGGCAGCTATAGGGTCTATGTATTCATGTTAAAGTCTACGCCATGTTGGATAACTCAATAACATGGGTGGCATAGGAAAATAAATCATTTGGCCAGTTTAAAACCACTATACAATAATTTTGAGAGCATTGATGCTGTAAATATGTTGAATTAGTATCTCAAGTATGTGAGAAAAATTACAACAACAAAAAATGAACCAATTTCCCAAAGAAAATTGGCTTAAATGAAGTTTGTCCTATGCTGAGCAATGTTATTCACTACTCCAGTATGGCCTCCAAGCGCAATAAATATGACGTCATCCGCATACACCCTATACTGCTTCATCTTCGTCCGTCATGAAATAACATTTACAATTCCACATAGTCCAACAAACATTAAAAAAAAAAAAAAAAATTGAATGAAGTTTCTGCTTTTTGTCTGAATTTCAGAACCATTTTCTCTTATCAAAGAAAGCCACATTTTTTTTTTAACATTGGTATAGTAAACTTTCAAATAACATTAAAAAGTAGAGGGTCAACTTTTAATTTCTAGTGATGCAAATTTTACCTAAAAAGTAAATTTTTGTATAATAATTTAATATTTTGCAAAATCCCTTATTTTTATTATTATTGCATAATATCAATTCGTATGAATATATGAATATCATTTTGGACTGTTTTAATCTGTTTGTAGAATAAGTTTAGCATAAAAATAGCGCTATATATTATTTTTATTTTATTATAAATATATTTTTCATACTATTTTTATTATTATTTCATCAATATTATTTTAGTGATGGAATTAAAAAATAGCTGTATTTTGTATTGTAAATAAAACTGATAGTTTGATTTTAATCTGTGATGTACTGCGAGCTGAATAATATGGACATTATTTGTTTGCCGTAAGTGTACCTTTTGTTTGGAATTAAATTTATTTTTCATTTTTACCTATAGTTAACTCCTAAGATGGTTTTAATTACGAATTGTTATTCTGTTCCGCTTAATTTATTATTATTAATAACTTTTTTTTCGTTTTGATATTTCTTTTCTTTTTTTTACTTTAATTTTTTTTTACTTTAATTTTTTTTTTTTAAATCAAATTTACTGCACATTAGAAATATTGCTCGGGGTAAATATGACTTAAAAGTTCTAGCATAGTTTTTTGGTGCATCTGAAAAGAGCTCGATTTTTTTCCTTCTTGTTACTTAAAGCAAAAAGCTTTTTTTTTTTTTTTTTTTTTTTTTTTAACAAGATTTTTCTACTAGGAGTTAACACACACTAAAAATTAAAGTTTTCAAATCCAAACAATACAAGTATAAATTATATATAAATATAAAATAATGCATAATATATACAGTTCAATTAGATAGTATAGTAGATTTTTTCAGTTGCAGTAACATATAGGAACTATTCTACATAATATGTATAGTAGAAAATATTTATTTTTTTACATTCAGTTAATTATTGCGCGAGATTACATAATTAATGTGAAAATTTTGCTTTTTCACGTTTGACGAAATCTTTCGCCAGTTTGTCTCCTTGCCGATGTTCAAGTGCTTTGAATTCGTCAGAATCTGAAACAAAATAAACAAAAAATATTTTACTTTTTATTCTAGAAAATAACAGCAGTAGTTGTAACTCTAAAAAAAAAGTAGTTAAAACTAAAATCAAAACTTTTGAAGCTATCTTTTATTTTGATTCTGTAGAGTCTATGCATTATGCAATCATATTAAAGTTGACGCCATGCAGGGTCGGACTGGCAATCAAGGGGCCTCGTCCGCAAAAGGGGTGTAACACCCTCGTTAGGGGCCACAAAGGGGGCGTAACACCTTAGTTACGCCCCTTTTAGGGCCTTAGGGGCCTCCAAACAGGGGGGGCCACGTCCGCAATTGCGGACTTGCTCTTATGGCTAGTCCGAGCCTGACACCATGTTGGATCACTCAATAACATGAGCCGCATAGAGAAATGACTAAATTGGGCACTTAAAAAATATATATATTAAGCAATATTTTTAAGAGCATTGATACTATTAATAGGTTGAATTTATCTGAAGTATGCGAGAAAAATAATAGTAAAAAAAAAAAAAAAAAAACTTTAACTGATTTTCCAAAGAAAATACCCAAAAACGAAGTTTGTCCTATTCTAAGCAATGTAATCCATTACTCCAGTATGGCGTCCAAGTGCATTAAATATGACGTCATGGGAATACACCCTATATTTGAAACTATTGTACCTATCATAAAAAGAATAAGGCTTTTAAAAATTAAAGGACAAAACATCTGCAAAACATAATCTAATTCTCAAATCTTTCTATTCTTAACGAATTTTGATTTATTGAGTAAGTCCTTTCATATTTTCACTAAATTTCACTCACTTATATTGCTCATATACGAGCTACGACTATATACAGCTAATAACAAACCGTCATATTTTTTATTAGAGAAGAGATTTTAATATAAATTTCACGTTATTTATATAATAATTTTATTAAAAAATTTATAAATACATATATTGTTAAATAATATATAAAAATTATTTATTATTTAGTTTAATTTTATATAAATGTTTTATTTAAAATATTAATAATAATAACATTTAATTTTATAAATATAATCTACTTTCTATTCCACAATTAACAGTTCTAATTGTACATTGAATTCAAATAAAAGTACACAAAGAATATAATTATCACTCTGCTTAATGTTCATGATAAGATCTTGAGAACGGGAAATTAATATTAATAATAAAATGTGATTATCTAGTTAATAGAAAGCAAAATCATCATTTATACTCAATTTTAAATTGAATAATAGACAACTATTTTTACATCAATTTGAAATGTAGTGATCTTGATTTTTAGATCAAATTTCTATCCAATCAAGATCGCAATTTAACTGATCGGAAATTTGATCGTTTCAATAGCTTTTTTTTTTCTCTCTCTCTCTCTCGCTCTCTCTTAAATATATGAATGACAGCCACGATCGTTCTAATTTTCAATAAGATCATAATTTTTAAAAAGTTGAAAAATAAAAATATACTTAAAAATACTAATAAAAAATTTCATGCAACGTATGTATGTATGCAATGCATGTATCGAACCAAAAAATGCAAAGGAAAGTGAGTGATAAAAATACGCTTCTTTTCCCCAAGTAAAAATTTTAAGAAAGGAAATAAAAATTGTGATGTTAATTTTCTAATAAGATTTTATTTTAATTTGATCGTCCTCGGTATTATTGTGATATTGATCGGATCTTGAAAAAGCGTATTAGAGTACAACACTGGTAGATATAGGGTGCGTATGCGCATGACGTCATACTGAATGCGCTTTGACGCCATATTTGAGCAATAAATAGCATTGCTCACTATAAGCCAAACGTTGTTTTTTGCAAGTTTCTTATATAGAAATATTTTTTTTTGCTATAATCATATCATTTTTCTCGCTTAATTGAAAACATAATACAATCTTTCCAGTGCTCTCAAACATATTTCTAAATATTTTTTAACTGGCAAAATGTGTCTATTTCCCAATCTGGCGCATGTTATTTTTAGTTCTATAACGTATCTTAATCTTGATGTACTTTTTAAAGTCCTTTCATATATTTTCACAAATTACACCGTTTCTATCACTTACGAGTTACGACTACAGAAAAATAATCTCAATAACTGTATTTTTATTTTTTTATGTATTTATTTATTTATTTATTTTTTTTTTTGCACTAACCTATCATCTTAGCTGCTGAAGGTCTCGTCAAGGGTAGATGTAGTTGAGGCAGCTCTGCCAAAGTGGCATGACCTCTCGGGATGGAGGAGAACTTGATGAAAGCCTCTCCCACCACTTCATTGCTTCCTAACATATCATAGTCTTTGAGCACCACGTGCACCAGCGCGTCCTCCTGACGTTGCAGCTCGTCTCCCATACCACTATGTGAGCCAAACACAAGTTAGGTAATTCTCTTCAATTAAATAGCATTTATCAGTGGAATTAATAGTAATAATAAAAAAAAAAAAAAAAAAAAAAAAAAAAAACGGAAACGAAAATTGAAAAGAAAAAAAAAAAGGAGTAATTTATTTGAGTAATAACAAAAAGCGCAGATAATATCTAAAATAAGTAATATAATTTAACCGCTTCTATGCCATATAACAACTCAATTAAATCTTTTAATTATGCTGTACCAAATGGACAAAAATAAATACCTAATAATTATGGAAGCACATCAGCACAATTTGTTCAATACAGCATAATATTTATGCTGTATATACTGCATAATAATTATGATACAAAGCATAAATATTATGTTGTACAGTATAATTATTTTGTAATGGTCTAATTTAGCAACATTTATGCTATAATGACATAAATGCAGCATAAATTACGTAATTTATTCTTTCTGCACAGCATAATAATTATTATAAAGTGTATATAATAATTTTTTTTCCGCGTGAGTGAATTTATAAATAAAAAAAAACATCAAAATTGATAGCAAAGTAAAAATTGCAAAAATCAATGAATAAATATATATCAAACAGTTCTTCCATATGCACTATATAGTTAAAACAAAATTACAAAGATCAATGAATCGACCGAAGAATCAATCAACAGTAAAATATGAGCAATATAATATCAAATTCAAATGATTTCCCCTAGACGCAAATTCAGATTAAAAAAAAAAAAAATCTATTAGTTATGTTGCTAATTATATTTCTAAATTTTGTCAATAAGAATTTAAAAGTAAAATTTTGCAAATACAAATATTTTATCATGCAGCAATTTCAGCTGCTAAAACAACATAATAAACTTTTCTTTGCTCCATTATAATGATTATGTTCTCTGTAATTTGAAAATAACTTTGTGTGTGCTTTTGTGTTAATTCTTTTATTTCTTTTGCAATGAAAACTATATTCATTATTAATTTGGTAGTAATTTAATTATTAAGACATTGTGTAAAAATATAACGATAAGGCTATGCCTTGATTAGATATTGTATAAATTGTGTGTTTAGAAATTAAAAAAACTCCTAAAAGCCATAGACCACATAAAACAACATGTGCATTTTAATGAATAAACACGAAATGGGATCTTCAAAACTATGATGACAATTTTTACCAGAATGTTAATGTAGCCCCACGAGAGAGTGTGAAATAACTGTAAAGTATGCAATTTAAGTGACTATTTATGTTTATGACGTCAGAAACATGCAAAAATTAGTATGAAAATGTTGTGCGGGTTGCATAAATCGAATTTTCTGATCACTGCTACGGGGCTACTTTTGGGTTTTGAGACAAAATAATATTATTTATGTAAATCCCATTAAGTGTTTTGTGATATAAATGCTTATGTTTTTCTCTGGTCTATTCCTTAAACTTTACTTACATGGTAAAAGACTCGTCAAAAAGTGGGAAGAGATTTTTCTTGTGTACTTTAGTCTTTGGTTTCGTTGCACCAGCAAACTTTTCCTCTGGTAGTAAGTGGATCTTCACGTATGGATCACAGGAACCTGCAAAGTCAAATCTAGTGTCATCTCAGTGGAATTTTGGTCTTAACATTTAGGTTTATATTTAAAAAATCTGCACGGACGTAAGAAATTAAGAAACTTTATTTTTTTTTACATTTATTTCTTCAAAATGTATATATTATATTAAATTTATATACTATGAATATAATTTTATAAATTATAATTTTGGCGTGATTGAGGCCGACCAAATTCACTAAAAAAAAGCTTGATCAAAAGGAATAACGCCACTCGCCAGCCACGGTAATGGCGGTTATCGGTATAAAAAAATTATATGGCTTAAAACACGTAAAAGTATGTCTCAGTATGTCTAGTATTTCTCATTTAAATTTATCTGGAAACGGTAAAGTAGTTTTCTCAAAAAATGCAAAAAAAAAAAAAAAAAAAAAAAAAAAAAGTTTTCCTCATTAGCGTTATGTTAAATTAGGGGACCCTTAGCTTTTATTCCCCATATCACCCCGCGCGCTAAACCAATAAGCTGCATTATTGATCCTTTCAAAGCTTTTATGTTTTAAGTGCATGCCTCTGTCTGTAATTTTAAATTCATATCATAATATTATGTTTTAAAGTATTTTATGAGTATTAATCTAGTGCAAATCTATTTTTATGGTTGACAAATAAAATTATGATAAAAATGAAATAATTATAATATTGTAATAAATTAAGCTTTCAATTTATATATATAACACAATAATTTAGTAAAATTTATTTGTTTTATTTAAAATATATATATAATTTTTTTATTATATATATTTATTTATAAATATAAAAATTATATTCAGTATTACATTTTATAAATACATTTTTTATAAAAATAAAATAGTTATAAATAAATAAAATATTTATATATATATATTTTTTTTCTTTTAAATTGAAATCTGTTTCTGCAAAGTTTAATAACTGGAAAATGTTATATGAATGATTACTGAGTGAAAGAATAGTATGTAATGAATAATTATGGGTTGCATTATATAGTATTAATCTCTCAACAAAATACTTTATCTTGTTTAATGGTTGTATTCAGATGGCTTGTATCTTAAAATCTAAAAAGAAAGCTTCCAAACTTTATGATGCATTTAAAAGTTAATGGTAATAGCTACCTATGATATAATTTTCAAAACCCTTGACCATCAGATAAGAGAGACCATCATTGAAATTAACATGGGCTCTTATGGGACTAACACTTTGAAATATCATAATTTAAAATCTAGCATGGTGGTCCCACAGTTTTTTTACATTTTTAAAGATACCATATCCTAATGTATCACTGTGCAAAATTTAAGATTTTTCTGTCTTTACAATTTTTTAGTCAAATCCCGCAGTACCTGATTTCACGCCTTAAATCTTGGACAAACGTACCTGATGATGATGTTGGTGACTTGGCAAAAAGTCCTGAAGTCCCAAAGGAACAGGGTAGGAGGAAAACACAAAAATAAATAACACAAATTAAATAATAATTGGGTTAGAATGGAGAGGAAAAAAATAATGAGTTTTGAATCATATTATAATGGATAATATATAGGAATAAATTAACAAACAAACACAAAAACCAAACATATAAATCAAAAGGTTATACAAAATAAAATTCAAGCAAATGAATGTTACCCGCAGTGATGCACATTTTTTAAAATTTGCCATTGTCTCAAAACACGTAAAAATGTGTCTTATATTTAAATATTCCCGACCTTATAGTGTACTAGTATTAAAAAAAAAAAAAAAAAAAAAATCCCACAATGTTAAAAAACAGATAGCAAATTAATACTTAGTTTTTTTTCCCCGTGCCACAAAACAAATTTAATAATATTTCATAAATTAAAAAAAAAAAAAAAAAAAAAAAACTATAAACGGATAGGAAAATAGGTGATACTAAGTTTTCCCCACACTACAAAAAAAAAAAAAAAAAAAAAAAAATCACAGTCCCACAATGCTAAAAATAAATGAGTTTTTCCAGTGCGACAAAATAAATAAAAGAACAAAAATTCTATATATAGATTATATTTAAAAAAAAGAAATCTATTTCTTACCATCAGAATCCCCTGGTTTAATATTTCTAGCGTTAAGAATCTCGACGATAAGCGCCTGGTCGCTGAACATCAGCCGAACTGTGAGTAAGCCACAACACTGCGAGCTGCTTTGTGACGGAGTGTGGGTTAGAGCGAGCTGCTCCTCCAGTCTGAAATCACAAATTCATCATCATCGTACAATGCTTCATATCGGTGGTTATGTAACACCAATCAGGGGCATGCTAACAAATGGTACGGGACCAAATTTAACATTACGCTTATAAGTTTCATTTTTTTTTAAAGTATGTATTGATTTTGAAAAAAAAAATTTTTTTGAGAAATACTTTACTTAAATAAAAAATATATATATATATATATATATATTGTTGATAAAGATATCTAGGTACCATAATTTCAAAAAAAAAAAAAAAAAAAAAAAAAAAAAAAAAAAAAGATCACCTAAGTGAGCTCTGCAATATTCAATGATCGGAAAAAGTTGAAAAAGGGTTGACTTATTTACAGAACAAACTTTAATGCTTTTTAAATAGGATTGCACATTAATGTAGGGCTATATAGGTACCAGATTTACGAACACGTCTTATAGTTTACCTTGCTAGATGGTAAGCATGCACTAGGTCGTGTGTCTCCAGTCCATGCAGTCTGAGCCGTGCCTTGGTGGCCGCCAACAATGCAGAACTTTCTCCTCCAGCAGAGTCCGTGACGTCACTCTCACCTCGCAGGAAGAAACCCTCGAGAATACCGAGTGCTTTCCGGAGATTCTCGAAGAACGAGGGTGGTCGTCTTTTCTGTGATTTACATAAAGAAATTATCATTTTAGATGTTAGCTTTTAAAACTGTAATCATTAATATTAATTTAATAATTATAAATATAACAGATTCATACACGTGGTGTGCCAAAACAACTTCTTTCCTGCCAAAAGCTGCATCCGGGTTGCTAAACCAATGAGAGAGCGTGTTATAAACTTACTAGCCAATCACAGTTGACTATACATAGTAAGTTACACTGCATCCTTTCGAGTTAGTATACATATTGGGAGAATAAATTGTACATTATTATTTATTAATTTCTAAAAAAAAAAAAAAAAAATCGGCGTATTATTTTTCTTTCTTTCTTTCTTTCTTTCTTTCTTTCTTTCTTTCTTTCTTTCTTTCTTTCTTTCTTTCTTTCTTTCTTTCTTTCTTTCTTTCTTTCTTTCTTTCTTTCTTTCTTTCTTTCTTTCTTTCTTTCTTTCTTTCTTTCTTTCTTTCTTTCTTTCTTTCTTTCTTTCTTTCTTTCTTTCTTTCTTTCTTTCTTTCTTTCTTTCTTTCTTTCTTTCTTTCTTTCTTTCTTTCTTTCTTTCTTTCTTTCTTTCTTTCTTTCTTTCTTTCTTTTTTTTTTTTTTTTTTTTTTTTTTTTTTTCTTTTTTTTTATTAAATATTATTTCAAAGCACTTGTCTTAAATTAAATTACGTAAATAATGGAGTTTTGGAATTATAAATAATTATGCTAGACTACATATAATTGTTCTTCAAAAAGTAATTATTATTCAAATAATTCAGCATAAAATTACTTTCAAGGATAAATATTTAGGAAATAGAGATATAACATTCTTAAATTTCCTTCTTTTTTTTATTCAAATTTTCGTAAAATTAAATATGCAAAAAAAAAAAAAAAATAAAAAAAAAATAGTATTTATAATAATTATTGTTTACGTTGTACATTTTTCACACATATATACAGCACAGAGTTATCTATGTTGTAGAGCAAAAAGTTACTTTTATAATCATGCTAAAGAAATAAATCACTACTATATTTTGAATATTCAAAATAATTACAATTTTAATAATAATAACAATACTTGGTTATTATTAACAGGCCAAAAAAGGTAAATACTTACTTTTAAATAGTCTTCATATTGTACATGCCATGGTCAATGGAGGTTATCAGTTTAAAAAATTCTTAAAGGATTTTAAAATGTAAAAGTATGCCTAGTATTTCTCATTTAAATTTCTCCGGAATCGGTGGAGTAGTGAACTGGAGTAGTGAATCGGTGAACTTCCAAATCATTTAAGAAATTTAGATGACGGAAAAATAAGTGAAAAAAGAAAAGAAAATTGGATGTTTAAATCACTATAAATTTTTATGTTCATAAAAAAAAATTAAATAATGAAAGTAAAAAAAAAAAAAAAAAAAAAAAAATTGATTATTTTATTTATAACAAAAATTGTTCTTCAAATTAAAAAAAAAAAAATCATAAATCATGATTGTCAAAGAAAAATAATATGGAAATAAATATATTGATGTATTACAAAATTATGTTGTATACTAAAATTTTAAATGTTATTTAATTTAAATACTAAAACTGTAAAAGTATTTAATTGATATTCGAACCAGCCGACAAGATCCAAGTGAGGATCTTGGCTGGACGAAAAATGTACGCAAATGTAACGTAAAAAAAAAAAAAAAAAAAAGATAATTAATATATATACCTCATTAAGCATAATGTTAAATTAGGGGACCCTTAGCTTTCCCCGCGTACTAAACCGTTGATAAGCTCCATTCTCCTTACACGTGTCAGTGTATATAAATGTATGTAGGTATACATTGTAAAGGTATTTGTGTATTTTGTGGTTTGACCATAGCATGCACGATATTTTAGACATAATTTACATTTATAATAATAATTATAACTTGTTATAATTAAGAGCAATATACGATATATTTACCTCTAAACTGGTGTCTACAAGAAGTATGAGCTGTGTGGTCAAAGTTTGCCACACGATGTCCAGCGTTCTCTTGAAGTTCTCCTCACTCAGCTGGCCATGCAAGGTAGCCAGGTTGTTATCCAGGTAAGTCATCAGTCTGTCCAGGCTCATGCTACCTTGGTGCATCAGCTCGGCGCCTTCTTGGAGGAATCTCTGCATTGCGGGGCACATCTGCGAAACACAAGTTTCTACATTTAATACTGGTTATTAAAAAGAGAATACATAAAAAAAAAAAAAAAAAAGTTGATAAATATAAAACATATACAGAGCATCTCTTTTAACCCTTCTGGCTTCTGTTACCTAACAAACTGCGTGGAGAATTTGTAAAGTAGACGAACTACTTTGGAAATTCTATTTTAGACCTGGATATCGTGACGACATATAAATTCTAAAAATTGCTTACTTTAAATATTTTTAATTTCAGTTTCTGAGAGTACAAAAAGGTTAAGGGACATAATACGTATTTGCATGATAATTTATCATTTAATTTTACTTTTTTATTTATTATTATTATTTTTTTTTTTTAATTATTACTATTATTGTAGATGTGTAGGTTTTCACGGTTCGATAAATGAGGTGAGACATTGCTAGTGTCGAGCCTTCGACACTAGCAATGTCTCACCTTATTACTATTATTATTATTATTATTTTTTTAGTATAGGACAACTTTAAATAGCAAGTATACTCTATAATCAGTTCCTAACATACTGAAGAATAATAATAAAAAAAACGTAATTAATGCTGTATTTATGCCATAAAGCAGTATGAAGTCTACTTTTCTGGATAACATGAATATGCTTCACAATATTTTTGTAATATATTTATTAAAATATTAATTTAACTTTCAGAAATTACTTCTTCTTTTTTTAACAAGTTTTTTTTTTCTAACCTTGATAGCCATGGTCTCAATAAGTTCTGCTATCTTATGCTCCACTGTCTCCACAGAGTTATCCACGACCAACTGTAGAGTTTCCTTGCAATGTTGTGCGGCGGCGGGAGATTGGAACTCCGAGAGCTGAACCACTAGTGACTCTAGACCGAGTTCATACACGAAGGTCTGGATCGACTGGCGAATATACTCGATGTTGTTAATTGCAGTGCACCACTGGGGGCAATAACATGGAAAATAAGTTATTACACTTGGAATTTTAGAGAGGTCCATAATATACAACTTTTCATTATATTCATATTTGTTTTACAGCAACGTTTACGGGAGTAGGGTATACTGACGTCGGACATTAGACTCAAACTTTTCTCGTAAAAAAATCTGAAATTTTGCACAATAATAGTACAGCTTGAGACAATTTCAAATATATAAAAATTTTGAGGGGTCACCGTGCAAATTAATTTAATATGATTTTTTGAAATTTTAAGCCCATAAGGCCCAATGTTAATTTTAATAATTTTTTTCTTTTTTTCCGGATGGTCAAAAATCTTGAAATTTGTATCACGGCTAGGTGTTACCCTTAGCTACACATTGACACCACATTTAGACACAAAACACTTCTAATTTTTTAGATATATGATCAGTACCCTACTCTCTTAATGTAATTATATTTTATAAAAGTGAATTAGTAGACGTCCAACAACAAAATATTAAAAAAATGTTGTACTGTACACTGGAGCGCGATAATATATTTTACCATTTAAATTCAGCTCGTGTTTTTCTCATATAAGAATAGCCATTGAATTTAGAGTATATGGAATAAAATTGCAAATTTATCGCGAGTTTTTCACTGGTTAAATATATTATCGCGGTCCTGTGTAAAGCACTCTGTACAGTTATAATAATATTTTAATTTTTGAAATTCACGCCTACTATTTTTAAATGTTTGCAACTCGCAGTACAAGTGTACGCAACAAGTTGCATAACTTCTAAGATTGGTTAAAAATATTACTATTTAATTTATATTCTAAAAGGGAACATTTTTTTTTTATAGGTGATTGATATTATAAGCGAATTTCTATAATTTTACATTAAATAGTTTTGAAAATTGACGAAAACGGTCGTTAAATTATGCATGTGGGCATATGAAAAACTTTTCCTTTTGTGACTTTCTAAAATTAATAAAAAATACTTAATGGACTCAAATTAAAAATTTGTATATCTTTCGTTTCAGGTGACCCCTTATAATATAACAGTTTTCTTCTTTGATTTCATGACACTTGGCTCAATTCTCAATTTAAGCGTAGATTCACGAACACTGCTACGAAATCTGACATTCAATAATAGTTATCATTTCACTGTTAATTATGTCCTTGTTCTTCCTTTCGAAATCTAATTAAAGATCTGTTAAAGATTCTAGTATCCATACCAGATTTGTTATTACCATTACCGATACATGTAATTTTAAATGTTATGTATTTTAATTTATTACCTTTTATTTTAAATTAATGAAAAAAATAATTTAATATCATAATTATATTTTATTTTTTATTATATATTAAAAATATTAATAACACTTTAAATAACTAAAAAATAATAAGAAAATATTTTACATACTTCATTCGTGACTTCAAATTTCTTGCTGAAAGCGTCTTCAGTCTCTCCCATACCTTGTACTCGCGTGCTCATTCTATCTGCGTAAAACACGCAACATCGGCAAATATCCTGTAACAATAAAGTCAATTTTTATTGAGGCGGGAATTCAGCTACTTCGGAATATGAATAAGAAGTTTTCAGGAAAGAAAAATCTGAAATTTGCAAAGTGGAATTACATTAGGATAAGGTACACATCGTCAAATATGTAAAAAAAAATATATATAAATAAAAAAAAAAATAAAAAAAAAAGAGAGGGAAAATTACCATATAATTATGCTAGATCGTAATTTCTGTTTTGTTTTTTTTTTAAATAGTTTTAGTCTCATAAAAACCCATGCTAATTGTAATAAATATTTTCTATGTTACGGTTTCTGAAGTTTTTATCTCAACTATTAACTTTTAAATTTAAAGTCATCATAATTAGAGTACTCTACTTTAATTAGAAGTACTCTACCCCCTTCTAGAGTACTCTAATCATAATGTTTGAACATTTTCTTTTTAGATTTTGAAATACATGCCGTTTACATACATAACATCCAAGTATTTTTGAATTAGACAATGATATAAACTGATTTAATTTTCATTTTTACAATTATCTCCCAAAAAAAAAAAAAAAAAAAAGTTAGGTACAAATCTAATAAAAAAAATTCGATATTTTTTCCCGGTTATTTATTCTATTATTGTTAAAATAAAATAATAATTTAGTTTTGTAAACATTTCACGTCTATACTTACATCAATTATTTTAGCCATGAATGAGTAAGATCCTTCGACATCTGGCCAATTCAGTTCTTTCCAGAATATTTTTACCTGAAATATCAAATTAATTTTAAAATCTGGACGTCAGAAAACACAATACTGCATATTAAAATTCATATTCTGCTGATATTGATATTTTGTAAAAGGTTACTTAAATATTATAACTTCCAAATTTTAGTCCATTTTACAGCACTAAAATTTGAATTTTAAAGCCGGTAAATGCAAATTTTGTAAAAATTCTCTACTAGAAATTTAGTAAAACCAGACATCCATTTATTTATTTATTCCACCATATATTTTATATAACAGCAGAAAAAAATTATAATAATAACAAAAAATAGGGATCTAATGACCTCCCCCCAATTTTAAAACATGCTATGGCGTCTATCAAGCGACTAATAAAGGAACATCTGTTTTGAAGCCGACTACAAGCGATTTCGGTCACATCCGCTACCGTTTCTACTTACTACGCATGCGCAGAATGTTGAAACGAAAGCGGATGTGAGCAAAATCACTTATAGTTAGCTTTAAAATAGAAGTTCCTTTATTAGTCAATAGAGATTTTAAAAGAATCGATAATACCGTGGAAAAAATTGACAAACATGGAAATTTACTATATATTTTTTTAATAATGTTTCTAACCTTCTTTTGACCACTGTGAATAATAATAATATAAAAAAAATGATGTGGTAATAGAAACTAATTAATTTAATTTAAAACTTACCTGGTAAAAGATGGCTAAAGTATCTACAGCCGACGAGCTAAACTTGACTCTATCGTCAATAGGTCTAAGTGTCCCCAGCTCTATGGCTTTCTCAATTCTCTGTAGAGCCTTGTAGAGCGCGATGTCCAGCCACTGAGCCACGCCGCGGTGGAACCACGTGTGGAAGTCTTTGATCTGCAGCTCAACGTCGGGGCATAGGCTTTGACCCAACCTACGAGAATATCATAATATAGTAAGTTGTATACTATATAGTCTCACATTGCATCCAATGGTTCCAATTCTTAAAAATTTCTAAGGCTTAAAACACGTAAAAGTATGAGTATTTCTCATTTAAATATCTCTGGAATAGGTAAAGTAGTTTTCTTAAAAGTCTTAAAAAAAATTATAAAAATAAACTGATAAAGTATTATTCATTTCACGCGCGTCAACGTGTTTCGACGCGCGTTACAAAACTGGAACAATGTAAACAAATGGAGCCGTTCACATTGTTTTTGAAAATTTCATGTGAACGGCTCCATTTGTTTACATTTTGTT
The DNA here is from genome assembly GCA_949318235.1 of Ecdyonurus torrentis. Classification (NCBI taxonomy): domain Eukaryota; kingdom Metazoa; phylum Arthropoda; class Insecta; order Ephemeroptera; family Heptageniidae; genus Ecdyonurus; species Ecdyonurus torrentis. Next base: position 5,343,978 of record OX439133.1, on the reverse strand, counting down.
TCAACTTTGTAACGCGCGTCGACGCACGTTAACGCGTTTCAAATTTACGCGTCCTGTTAATAATACTTAAGGGTAATGTTAAATTAGGGGACTCAGGTTTCCCCGCGCACGGAAATATTAAAGAAACCAATCATATCACATTATTACGCATGTATTGCATATTTTAAATATTATTTTAAAAGCTGGTTATGAATTAATATTATGTTGATATACAATTATGTCACTGTGTGAACTCTCCTCTAAACCATGGTTTACTTACAAGGCAAACCTCTGCAAGGTGAGGTAAAGTTCAAACAACGAAGTTCCCATGGTGACGTCATCGTTGTCATGGATACCGTCTTCTGGTCTCTCGTTAAACTTGAGAGGTTTGAGATGTTTACATGCGTCTTGAACTGCGGGCTGAGTCAGTTCACACACCTGCGAGCAAATCAAATAATATAACTATCCCATCAATCAACCAATCTTTAAGGGAGTAACGGACCGACGTCGGCCATTAGACTCAAACCTTTCTCGTCAAAAAAATCTGAAATTTTGCACAATGAAACTTCAGCTTGAGACAATTTCAAAGATATAAAAATTTTGGGGGGTCAACGTGCAAATTAATTTTATATAGTTTTTTTGAAATTTTAAGCCCATAAGGCCCAATGTTAATGTCAATGAGGAAGGTGAATTTTTTCAACCCCCACTTTTTATGACATTTTTGAAAAGAGTGTTAAAAAATTTTGTGGCGGTATTTTTTCTTAAAACGATTGGAGCATGGGAAGTATTTTTAATTAATTTTTGAAAATCATCCTAAAAAGACTCTGACGTCATCAATCGGGCATTTATTTTGGAAAGTATTGACCGTAGAAGGTTCAGTAGCCTGTTTTTTGAAATCCTGAGAACGAGCTGATTTCAATAAACTGGTTACTGAACCTCGAACGATTAGTATTTGCAGAGAAAAAAGTGGAATGATGACGTCAGAGTCTTTTTAGGTCGATTTTCAAAAATTAATTGAAAATACTTCGTATGCTCCAATCGTCCTAAGAAAAAATACTGCCTCAAAATTTTTTAAAGCTCTTTCCAAAAATATCATAAACTCAACAAAAAAATTTCAATTCACCTTCCTCATAATTTTTTTCTTTTTTTGGGACGGTCAAACATCATGAAATTTTTATCACGGCTAGGTGTGACCCTTAGCTACAAAATGACACCAAATTTATACCCAAAATACTTCTAGTTTTTTTTTTAGATATAAGGTCGGTACCCTACTCCATTAAGTAGGTAGGCCACAATGACTTTTTTAATAGCGATCATCGTATTATTAAACCTCACGAAAATGCGATCTAAAATGTTTAATTATTAACGTGCAGAGAGCCAAATCCGTTACAGCGACCCTGAATGTACGTCAGAGCTAAACTTGCTCTCACGCTAGTTTGGCGCGAGCGAGTTTATCTTATCTTTGCAAATAAATTATTTTACTACATTTCTGTACCCGTAAAAACAGTTTCTATACTTAAAATATTACACGTCAAATAGGGAGCTCAAAAATAAGAGTAACCCTCATTCGTGCCAAATTAGCGTGAGAGCAAGTTTAATTGTGACGTAGGTTCGGGGTCACTAAAACGGCTTTTGGCCTCTATTTGTATATAATTAATTTTTTGAGATCGTGTGTTCCCGTTTTCCGGAGTTTTAATAACACTATATGCTCGCTTTTAGAATAACTATATCGTTGACTACTCCTTTAAGTCGTTTCGTATCTTTGAAGTTTGTCATTTTTATTTAATTATTTGAGTTTCATTCCTTGATTTCAGGTTTAAGTTGTTAATTTAAGGGTTCTCTTCAGCTCACTTGTATCTCGAAATCTAAAAAGAAAAGTTCCTAATTTTTTGATGCCATCTTAAGGTTAATAGTAACAGCTACCCTTGATAAAAATTTCAGCACCCGTGACCATCAGATAAGAGAGTAATTTAATATTGAAAATAACATGGGCTCTTATGGGACTAAAACTTCAAAAAATCGTCATTCAAAATCTAGCATGGTGACCTTCCAAATTTTTTACATTTTTTAAGTTATCTTACCCTAATCTATCACTGTGATTTTTCCTCCTTTACAACTTTTTAGTCAAATCCCGCAGTAGCTGATATCCCGCCTTAATCTGAAGCGTAAATGCTACGAACTACGATGACATTTACCATCAAATTGATATGATACATTAATTTTTAAATTTATTTATATACTTTTTTTTTAAATAACAAAATAATGTTATTTATATTATTAAAAATATAACTCTATGTATTTTTTTTAATAAATATTTTAAATTTTTTAATAAAACTAACAAAATTTAATCATTAAAAAAATGTAAATAAAATAAAAAAAAATTAATTAAATATTAAGATATTGATAATTAATTTACACAGAAATAAACATTAATCTTTTTGGCTAATATAGGAACAATGGTTTTGAGGTTTATTTTAAGTGATTTTGTTTAGTATGAATTCCAATCAAATTCTAAGTCCATACAATGCGAGAAAAGAGAAAATATAAAAGTAAATATTGTTTACCTTTTTGTCAAATATAGCATACACGTTTCTTGCATACGGGAATTGTAGAACTCTGAAAATAAAAAATACCAATAAATATTTTATTTAATATATTTGAACAGTGAGTAAAAAAAAAAAAAAAAAAAAAAAAAAAAAAAAAAAAAAAAAAATCAAATTGTCAAAAAATTTCAATGGGCCTAAACACGTAAAAGTGTATCCTTAATTTACAATAGTTTGACCTCAGTGCAGCACTTTTAGAATATAAAACCTAATTTATCATTTTACGTGTTTTGAAGGTGAGAAAAGTGCAATTTTTTTTAGCCTTTATCATAGAAATACTAAAAAAAATCATGCTTTCTTACCGGCGGTGATGTGTAGCATCTATATCAGAAAGAAAGCGCGCTAGAAAAAGGCGCTGGATTCCTAATTTAACATTAAGCTTATAGGGAAACTTTTTTTTTTTTTTTTAAGTTTTGAGAACCCTATATATATATATATATATATATATATATATATATATATATATATATATATATATAATTTATTATATATATTATTATATATTATAAACTAAACTGCAACAATACTGCAAAAAAAAAAAAAAAAAAAAACTTTTTTCCGATATAAGAAGTATCTGAGCAATAATAGTGGTTCTCCTTAGATCAAGATGGCGTCATGCGTTACTATATGACGTCATACACTAAGATTCTATATAATAATCTACATTTACAAAAAAGTCTCCAAAAGAACCAACTTCCTGACTATTTTTTTAGTAAATTCTACCCAGAGGCGCAACCCCATGTCAAACTTACTCTAGGAATATTTTATCATGGAACTCCTTGGACCTCATCATGTCTGACTGCACCAGACCTACGATCCTGACCAGGTGACTCAACTTTGCCTCGTCCTCGGCACTGGACTCTTCATTGTTGTTGTCCACCACGTGGTCGAACCTAAACAACAAAGTCAATTGTATTGCAAATTAATAAGAACATTTATAACTAAATATAATATCTTAAACATTTTTACAAGAAAGAGGGAGAGAGAGGAGAGAGAGAGAGAGAGAGAGAGAGAGAGAGAGAGAGAGAGAGAGAGAGAGAGAGAGAGAGAGAGAGAGAGAGAGAGAGTGAGAGAGAGAGAGAGTGAGAGAGAGAGAGAGAGAGATGCACACAAGTGTATGCAGATATCACGTCATTCTGAATGCTTTTCCATGCTCTTCTTGAGCAATGAATAACATTACTCAGCATAGGACAAACGTAGTTTTTTTTTATATTTTCTTTGGAAAATTAGCTATTTCTTTTTTTGTTATTATTATTTTTCTTGCATACTTGAATACATGTTAACAGCATCAATGCTCTCACAAATATTGGGAAGTATTTTTAAACTGGCAAAATGATTCTTTTCCCCATACTGGCCTATGTTATTTAGCAGTCACTTATGGCGTCGACTTTAACATATGAATGAAACTACCCTATAAAAGACATTTAATAAAATTTCCTTATAGCATTAGCATATGAATTAGCGGGTGTTAAAAAAGGGGCGGGGGTATCATCTGTTTACACATTATAGGTAAAATGTGAGAGTTTTAATGGCACATTCAACGGTATTTGTTTTACTTTTACCACATAGAAGGTAAATACGAGTAATATACTCCATATAGCATCCCTAATTAAAAAAAATGTTCTAATCACGATCATTGTTTACTGTCTCTCTCGCTCGCGCTCTCTCTCTCTCTCTCTCTCTATAATGAAAAGAGGATGGGTTCACAATGCTACAGGATAGGAAATTAGTGGCAGTTTTTTTTTTTTTTTTTTCACACCACATTTGATTGACTATAGCGCCCTAAGCCGGTGAGCTCCGTTAAAATCTACACATACATCATACATACATGCCACAGGCATTACGCTATCATAATCTCCCAGTTGAAGTATCAAATGTAGCCAAATACTCACCACTCACTAGCTCCTTGTCTCACTGCGTCCATGACGCTCTGCCTGATGTCACAGTTTGCTCCCTCAGTGACGGTCAGCCAGCCAAACGTCGAGGAGGAGAACAGCTCAAAGCCAGGTGGAGGTTGTAGTGTCGTTAGCTGAGATAGCACACTGAAATAACAAAACATAATCTTTATAACTTCTTTACATAGGTGTAAATCTCTGTTCATAATGTTTTACGCGCGCGTGGACCAGGCAAGCTGTGACGTCAGTAACCGCTCGCACCATTTTTTTAATAAAAAATAAATTAAAAATCAATGGCTTTGGCCAAATCAACGTTGATTTTCAGGTTTGTTAGAATATTACACAACTTTTTTTTGTTCAAGGTGTTTTACGGCTATAAAGACCAGATAAAGACGTCTATATATATATAATTATATACAAACAGATACGATTCCAATGATAAAATAAATTAATTAATTACCTAAGTAGAGCTGTTAATTGTGTGAGAGTTCCTTTATCAGTAGGTGTGAGTCGTCTTAACTTTCTTATACAAGTCAAACACGAGGGCATCAACTTCTTGGCTGCGTCCCAGAATACCTTCATCTGAAACAAATGACATATTCAGTATAGTTGTATCACAGTAGGGTGCTATGCTTGGCATATGTTCATCATATATTTGACTGTCTTATATGTGATGTACAGCTCTGGCCAAAACTTACCGAATGATTTGCATAGGCAACCCGCAACTACACTATGTTATCTTTATGATAAAACGCATAAGCGACCGCCGCTGCCCCTTTTGGGAACTTTAGTCCAGAGGTGTACTATATCTTTTTTTTTTAATAAGAATTTTTAAAAAAATGCTTAATATTAATTATTTTTTATTTTTTAAGATATTTTAGTACCGTCCCTTCTTAGGCAATTTCTGAAAGGCCTAAATTTTTATTAATTTAATTTTTTCAGATACGCTGGAATCTTTTTTTTTTTTTTTTTTTCTTTTTTTTTCTTTGTAGGACAAGATACACTTAAAATTTCTAGTTAATATTTATATCATAGTAGTTTTACGTTGCGCAAGAGAATTGCATAACATTAAATTTACGTACAATAAAAAACATAATAAATTAAATTATTATTATTTTTATGTAATATAATTAATTATTAAAAAGTTGAATTTTATTTATTTTAACTAATATTTAATTATTTATATAATTAATTTCAAATTTTGCAATACAATACTATCTTGTTATGGTAATAATAACAAACAGCCACATGTAATAATACAATAGGATAATGCCGATAATGTATCTTCTAATATGAAAGAAATTTGGGAGGCCCCCATGCTAGATTTGAAGGGAGTAGGGAACCGACGTCGGTCAATAGACTCAAACTTTTCTCGTTAAAAAAATCTGAAATTTTGCACAATGATACTTCAGCTTAAGACAATGTCAAATATATAACAATTTTGGGCGGTCACCGTGCAATTTAATTTTATATAATTTTTTTTTGAAATTTTAAGCCCATAAGGCCCAATGTTAATGTCAGTAATTTTTTTCTTTTTTTGGGACGGTCAATTAACATCATGAAATTTTTATCACGGCTAGGTGTGACCCTTAGCTAAATGACACCAAATTTAGACCCGAAACACTTCTAGTTTTTGAGATATAAGGTTGGTACCCTAGTACCCTACTCCCTTAACTATGATTAATTATTATTTTTTAGTTTACGTTTCATTAGAGCCCACGTTAATTTCAATAATTATTTCCACTCTTTTCTGATGATCACTGATTCTGACAATTTTATCATAGGTAGATGTTATTATTAACTTTCAAATGGCATAATAAAGCTTTGAAAGTTTTCTTTTTAGATTTTAAGATACAAGCCATCTAAATACAACTTTTAAGTGTTTCCATTGGTCGTAAATCTATTATCTCTGAAATTGTCATGCTATACATTTATAACCGAGCGAGCAGTATTTTATTTGACACTAAACATCACCATATGCACATGCAGCACTTTATTGGTATTTCTATCACTAATACTATTGTTCACCAAACTTATAATCAGATACAGTTTTAACATAATTTTGATTTTCTCATAGTAAAATACAATTAAAAATTATTAATTCCGTAATTTATTTTATAAAAATAAATGATTACTGATTATAATATTATTCTAAATAAAACTAACATTCTAAAAAATGACAATCCATCTTTTAGTCATATTTTATCATCCCTTAAAGTTTCATTCATTACACTTAAAATAGCCGAAAAGTAGTTTTATTCAGGGGTTCGGACCCGTCACAAAAATTATCGGGTCCGCGGACCCGGGTCCGGGACCTGAAAAAAAATTGTCGGGTCCGCGGAGCCGGGTCCGGACCCTTTAAATTTTTTTTCGGGTCCGCGGAGCCGGGTCCGGACCCGTCAATTTTTTTTTCGGGTCCGGGACCCGGCTCCGGACCCGATCAAAATCTTCATATGGGTCCGGGTTCGGGTCCGGATCCGGGTCCGAGGTTATTATATAAATTTGTAAAATTAACTTTAAAATTAATTTGAGATTGTGAATCTAAAAAAGAATGCACAATTTTTTTTAGATAGAATAACAAATTAATATTTTTTCAGTATAATGTGCTTTATTGATTTTTGGTTTCCACTTAAAGCCCTTGTCAAATTACTTTTTAATCATTTAGAATACTAGACTGATAATTACCATACCTTATTATCCATGAATTAGACACCATCACATTGATTTTGTATTTATTTTCATTTTTTTTACTTTTTGCGGTAATATCACGTATCTGACGTCACAATGTACCGATGGGGCCGTGATAGGGGTAAAGAACTTGAGGGAGGGGCTTAAATGTATCACGTGACCAGAGCGGTGACTGTGATTGGCGGCGGTCAGTGTGACGTCAGATACGTGATAGAACCGCAAAAAGTAAAATAAACGAAAATAAATACAAAATCAACGTGATGGTGTCTTATTCATGGATAATAAGGTATGGTAATAATCAGTCTAGTATTCTAAATGATAAAAAAGTAAGTTGACAAGGGCTTTAACAAAGTGTTATTTATTTCTGCTTAAAAACAGCTTGTCAGTCATATTCTATTCACACAAATCTACAATAGCTAATATCACAAGCTTTTAGTCAGACATAATATTTAAAACAATAGCAATAAAAATATATTAATAATCAAAATCACAATTTTGATTTACAACACGTCATTTTTTTATTTAATGTGTTTGTTCTGACCAACATTATGTCATTTATTTTTTCATTAGTCATTTTTTTTCAAAGTCGGGTCCGGGTTTTCGGACCCTTTTTTTTTAAAGTACGGGTCCGCGGAGCCGGGTCCGGACCCGTCAATTTATTTTTCGGGTCCGCGGAGCCGGGTCCGGACCCGTCAATTTTTTTCTCGGGTCCGCGGAGCCGGGTCCGGACCCGTTAATTTTTTTTTCGGGTCCGCGGACCCGGGTCCGAAAAACCCGTCCAAAATATAGGGTCCGGGTCCGGGTCCGAACCCCTGGTTTTATTTGACACTAAACTGACTCCACAGCATCATTACATCACTTTTCACGTCATATACTCAACGCTATATTATTTTATTATATCATCAATATCAATTCTATTATTATAATTATAGTTACCAAACTTAGAAAAAGCAAAAACTTCGCTATATTTTCTTTTCTCTTATGATAAAATACAAACTAAATTATTAATTCAGTAATTAATTTTATATACAATGTCTATAATATATTATTTTAAATAAAACTAACATTTTATAAATAGGCTGTCCGGCTTTTGCTTTTGAACCCTAGAGAAACCGTAGAAACATCTGGGGAGGCATATCAGTTTAAGGGATGGTTAATATCTCAAAATCTAAATAGAAAACTTTGAAACTTTATGATGTCCAGAGTAAAAGTTAATAATAACTTATAATAAGTTAATAGTAACAGCTACCTATGATAAAATTTTCAGAACCTGTGACTATATATATATCAGATAAAAGAAGATAGTTATTAAAATTAACATGAGCTCTTATGGGACAAAAAAAAAAAAAAAAAAAAAAAAAAAAAAAAAAAAAAAAAAAACTAATTTAAAATCTAGCACGGTGACCCCAAATATTTATTACATTTTTTGAAGATACCATATTCTAATTTATCACTGTGCAAAATTTCAGATTGTTTTTTCTTTACAATTTCGTAGTCACATCCGGCGCAGTAGCTGATTTCCCGCCCTAATAATTCTCATAAAATAATTTTTTATTTTTTAATCTTCTTGTAAAAATATCATTACGTAAAATTCGTACTGCTCGTTCCGAATAACCTCTTATCCGTATTTTAAAATTATCCTCATTTGATCCATACTATTATTCACTAGAGATTTAACGTTCCCACAAATTTAGGTTTTCTGAAAGGGTTGCCTACGTTCGCCTTAAAATTTTTCTTGAAACTGTTTCCTAATCCCACCAATATATAAAATCTCCAAATAAGCACCAAATAATCTCTATATTTCTCACCTCCTCATCGTTGAGAGTTCCGTTCTGCACATGCTTGCAAAGTTTCTCTAATATTCTGCCATGGACTTGAAAACTGATTGGATGATCGCAGTGAACTGCACAATACTCAGCCCAGCAAGCCAGGTTTTCATGTGCGGAGTCGAGATTACTCTGGACCACGTGTTGCGTCAAGATCTGCTCTGCTAGCTCGCTGAACTCTCCGCTCCACTGGTATGGCAGAACCTGTAAATATTATGTCATTAATATAACTATGTAATAATTTTGTTAGCTCATTTTCAGCATAATTTGTTCAATACACTTTATCGATGCCTCCGCGCCAGAATGAAGCATCTACACTTTCCAGATATGAGACGAGTAGAAAATTTACACTTTCCGTCGGAACATGGTGAGCACTAGCGACTAGCGGCTACTTACTTAACATTCCTAAATTACTCTTTGTCTTTTCTATAATTAGGAGCTATTAATGATATTCGTAACCCCTGTTTCTTTTCGTGCCCCAAACCACAAAAAAATGACGAACACCTAACGCCTATTTTTAAACCATTTTTATCCATGTCTTTACAGAGTACAACAAGTGAAAATAAAACATACATAAAACTTAAAGAAATAGAACACCTTGAACAAAAAACTTGCCTAGTATCCTAACATACCTAAATATCAACGTTAATTTGACCAGAGTCAGTGATTTCTAATTTATTTTACATTTACAAAATGACAGTTGCGGGTTTGTGACGTCACATCTCACTAGTCTACGAGCGCGGAAACAGGTAAGCTGTGACGTCACAAACCCGCAGCTGTCATTTTGTAAATGTAAAATAAATTAGAAATCAATGACTCTGGTCAAATTAGCGTTAATATTTAGGTATGTTAGGATACTAGGCAAGTTTTTTGTTCAAGTTGTTCTATGCCTTTAATTAATTCCAATTCATGTCTCACCTGTGAAGTTTCAATCTGATGTAACAACAAGGTCCTGACGAGATGTCTGTGTTCCTGGCACGCGACTTGCGAGTTCTTAGCCGCACTCAGAGCCATCCTCACGTGGATCAAGCCTTGGCGCTTGGATTTGCCGCGCTTTTCTAAGTTACTCCACATTGCCTTGCCTTGGGCTGGAAGACTCTGAAATTATACAACACAATATTGAAATTAATTATAATTGCAGTGGGAAATTTACCTATACCCCACTGCAAATTGACATAAAAAAAAATATAAAAAAAAACAAGAAAGGATTGTATACAACTCATTGTTGCATTTTTTAACTGACTTTATTTTCCCCACCCCCACCCCCCCCCCCTTTTTTTTTTTTTTTTTTTTTTTTCTTCTTCTTCTTTTTTTATGTAACAAAGAATTAAAAGTATAATGTTTTACTCAAAATATTTCAATATAGTTTTAAGGAAATAGCCCAAGGGATAAAAAAAAAAATTTAAAACTATTTGCTGTTAAAACCGTGATTGTGATTTCATATTCAATTTTAATAAATTAAAACCAATATACAAATAATGATATCCTGAAAAGTATGCAACCAGTTGCGTACATTTGTACTGCGGGTTGCTGATCGCACAAAAATGCAGGCGTAATGGTCTCGATTTTAAATTATTCCTTCTTATCTAAATTAAATCTAAACTATTACAAATAAATACGTTATAATTATGCTAGCTCAAATTCAGTAACGCTTATTCATACATCAACATAATTTATACTGTAAATAACTCAGATATCTGAACATTAATTTTTGTTACCATAATTATTTTTATTCCACAGAATAGCAATATATATGCTGCATAATATACTGTATGCCAGAATAAAGCCAAAAGTATAAAAAGTATAGAAGTATAGAAGTATAAAGCCATTATTTTTTAATTGAAAGTTTACCTTGAGTGGAATGGTAGCCGTGCCCACCAGTTCATTGTCGTGTTTTCCAGTCGACGCCGTGACTGCGATTTCTTTGACTAACTTGCGCATCCCTCTTAGACCTTTGACGTCACTGATCTTGCCCAGCTTCTCTCTCACGCTTTCTGCTGGATCAAAATCCCTGAAATATCATAACAAAAATTGTAGAACTGAATTTTGTATGATTTAATGGTGTTATTTTTAAAAATATTAAAATATTGACTAATCAACTGTTTTGAAGCCGACTATAAGCAATTTTGCTCACATCCGCTTCCGTTTTGACGTTCTGCGCATGCGTAGTAAGTAGAAACGGAAGGGAATGTGACCGAAATCACTTATAGTCAGCTTCATAACACTTGTTCCTTTATTAATCAATTAGTGTTTCGTGTTTTATAATAAGTTTCTATTGGAATAAAATAATAACATTGGCTATAAAAAAAATGGTATACAGATTGTATATAAATAATATAGTTGCCTTGCAAAATTATACTCACCAAACTTCTACGGTTAAATATTCTTCTTGTGGGTTTTCTACTGGCCTGAAACAAACGAAGAAATTTATTTTTTAAATACATAATCAACCCCACTTGAAGTTTGAAATAAAAACATTATGTTATAATATGAAAAAAAAAAAAAAAAAAAGTAAATAAATAAATAAAAGAGAGGGGCTGTAAGCTGCAACCTCTTAGTTATCTTTTTTCAATTGTTGCAACAACAACAAAAAAAAAATAAAAAAAAAAACTTAACTACGGTTTAACTAGTTAGTTAGCGTTACAGCTTACGGTTAGTAAGCGGTTAGTAAATCGAGCAATGTGTGATTTTAAATTTTTTTAGTTCACAAAGAAATTTTAATTTTGCACGCTCATGAATACGGTGACTTCATATCGCGATTTTCAAAACTTTAATTAAAAATACTAATTGAACTACCAAAAAAAAACAAAAAAAAAAAAAAAAAAAAACAACAACAACTCAGATTTGGATGATTTTAATAAATTTCAGCAGATTAATTTATTGAGATTAAAGGAGAGGTCTTAATTATCAATTAGGTATTGCAAGAGAGAAAGAGAGTGTGTCAGAGACTGATATAACTTACAAAGAAAAGTGTTCCTCCCAGACAGGGGCTAGTGTCTCAGACTTGACCGAAGTATTATATCTCTGTGTGGTCTCACTAGACAGATACAGAGTACAGAATGGATCACTCAGTCCGTTACAGTCTTTAGAACTAAGCTCCTTGGCTTCTATCACTTCCACGTTCAATAGGATGTCTGGAGCCTGCAACAACAATAAAAATTATGTATCATTTAATTTAAAGGAATAAACCAGAGAAAAATTTATGCAAATATATATCACAAAACACTTGATGGGATTTACATTAAATAACATTAGTTTGTCTCAAAACCCAATAGTAGTCCCGTAGTAGTGAACAGAAAATTCAATTTATGCAACCCGTAGAATATTTTCATACTAATTTTCTGAAGTCATCAACATGAGTTTTCACGCAAATCGCATACTTTAAAGTTTTTTCACGCTCTTTCGTGGGGTTATATTAACATTCTGGTAAAAATTGTCAGCAGTTTTGAAGATCCCAATCCTATGGCTAATATGGTATGGTTCTGGTAATAAAGTAACATTTAAGGTAGTACGTTACCAGCTGATATCTGACAAACCGTACGGTCGTGAAATATAAAATTAACATGAAGTAAAGATGAAATGTTACTTAAAAGTTTAGTTATGTCAAACACATGAAAACATGATAAAATATTTGAGTTATTCCACTTTAAAGATAAAATGTAAATGTAAAAATTCAAATTTTATCGCCAACCGTTAAATCAATAAATTTTATATATATAAAAAAAAAGAAAAAAGCGATTACAATGCTAACTACTATAATGTATTTATATTTTGCAAAACAGAACAGTATACATCATAATACTTTGAGAGAATTGATATACTATTAATAAGTTGAATTATGTTTTAAAGTATGCGAAAAAAATAATAATCACAATTTTTTTAAACTTATTTTCAAAAGAAAATAGTGAAAACTCACGTTTGTCCTATATGCTAAGCAATGTTATTCGTTGCTCAATTATGGCATTAAAGCGCATTTGTTATGAAGTCATGCGCACACACCCTTCCGTGTATACTTTTACATAGAAGTTTATTTATTCATTTCTATTAATTTAATTCTGAAGAAACACGACTAAAGAAAAAAAATCAAAGCCACTTGTGTCATAATTTTTCTATTAATTTAGAAAACCGTGAGAAACAGTTTTTTTCACACATAGTTTCCTTCAAACATGTGTAACTTATATTTCTAGAAACATTTTTAACTCGATCTTTGATAAAATAATAATTTTCATATGAATTAAATCAAGGAAAGAAATTAGTTAATATTATTATAGTAAATTATCAGCCATGTATAATAAGAAACATAAAAATAAATTTAGTCTTGCAAAACTTGAAACTTGTTATAAAAATTCAAGAGTTAATTTTGTACTTTTTTTTTTTTTTTTATAATTTCAAAGTCAATAGTAACAACTACCTATGATACAAATACAAATTGGAGCGTCTGTAACCGTCAGGTAAAGTAAGTGAACCTAAAAAGAGGGGGGGGGGGGATATTCACTTTTAAATATCCAAAAATACTTTTTTTTTCTGCTTGCCATATTGTGTTATCGTGTTATACACCAATCCCATACAATATCCCTTGAAAGAAGATACTTGAATGCGCTATGAAAGTTATATTTAATTTACCTTTTTTTTACTAGTCATCAAACAAAACATGGTCATAACAAAAGAAATAATAAATTAAAAATTACTAGTACAGTATATATACAAAAGAACTGAAATGTATACAATAGAGGTCCTTTCTGTGGTTGTTTTGCAGATTTATATAATAGTCTGCCAACTCATATATAAGAGAAATTGAAGTACCTATTTTGTTCAAAAAATCATTGAAAAACGCTACTGTTAAACAAACACTATTATTCTATTGATGAGTTTATCAAAGACCATGTATAAACATTTCATTTGTAACAGTTTTTAAAATATTAAAAATAATTTTTCTCTGTGTATAAATATTATTGCTGTAGATAATCGCTAAAAATTTCAAAACTGGTTAATCGTTAAGAAACCTTACCGATAAGCGTAAACCGGTTTGCAAAATAAAACGATTTTAACCGATTAATTAATCATTAAAATCGCTTTAAATCTTTATAGATAATAAAATCGTTAAAATCAGTATCCTTGTTAACGATTTTTTTAATTTAAAAAACAATCGTTAGACCCTATTAACAATTTTAATGAAACGAAATTATTTACATGTTAATTAATAAAAATATTAAAATATCTTACAATTTGCACAAATAATTGGAAATTATCTCGTTACATATTTTTTCTATGTAAAAAATTATACAAAAGAGTTCACAATTTGAATTTTATTGCATTATATTGAGTACAAAGATATTCATTTTTATATTTTATTATTTTTTATTTTTAAGTTTAAAAAAATAAATAAAAGTTATTATTCAAGTATAATTATAACACGTTTTTCAATACATTTAAAAATGATATTCTAAAATTTTACTCTAAAATGCAATTAAATTATTAAATAAATCTGAAAAATTGATAATATGCACTGATTAGGATTTTCATTTTACTAGCTTATTGATTTTAAAATTGCAAATTTACTTGACGATTCTCCAAATCATTATTCATTAACTTGCTTAACGATTTTAGTGATTTCTAAAATCGAAAAAGTGCTTATCGATTCACACTAACGACTAACCGGTTTATGAGTTTTTAATGAAACCGGTTAATTGAATCGTTAAGTAACCGGTTTCTATCCAGAGCAGCCCTAATAAATATGTTAGTAAAATATTGTATAAGTTATATTTGTGCAAATTTTGACTATTTTTTCTAATTGTATCAACTGATGCAATAACCTAAGCCGATATGCTTTATGTATATTGTGATTGTATAGGATAAAAGAAATGAATAAATATATTTTGAATTTTTGAAATTCAGCTTGATAACTCCCTAATATTCGAAGATATCCTTTGCAACATTTTCTTATTGACTTTTGAAATTTTAAATTTGTATCATTTCATTTCTAATTTCTTCCTTAACACAACTCAATTCATTCATAATATATCTTTGATTTATTAATTAAATAAAATTTTCAGAAGACGACCACGCGAAAGTAATTACATTTTGTAAAGTTCAAATTTATGAAAGTTTTAGTTTTTAATATAAATTTTTGTATTATTTTAATTTTTAAATAATAAAAATATATTTAAAATATTAAAATTATAACTAAAATAATAAAAAATAATATTTTGAATGGAATTATTTTCTAAAATTTTATGGTTCAATTTTAATATTTATTAATACTTTATTATGATTGTTTAAAATTAGAGAACTCTAATTTTAGTTTTTAATTAAAATTAAGTATTTAATTTTTTTTAATTATGCATGTATAGGGTGTATGCACATGACGTCATACTAAATGCAATTCGATGCCACGTTGTAGCAATGAATAACATTGCTCAGCATAGTGCAAATTTAATATTGTTTTTGGATATTTTCTTTTGAAAAGAAGTTGATTTTGTTGTTGTTATTTTACTCACATACTTGAAAGCGTAATTCAAACTCTATATTAAAAGCATCAATGCTCTCAAAAATATGGTTATGTATTTTTATACTTGCAAAATATGTCAATTTCTTATATCGGCCCATGTTATTTAGTGCTCACATATGGCCTCGACTTTATAGGGTGTATGCATTCATGTTAAAGTCGACGCCATGTTGAATAACTCAATAACATGGGTGGCATAGGAAAATAAATCATTTTGCCAATATAAAACAACTATGCAATATTTTTGAGAGCATTGATGATGTAAATATGTTGAATTAGTATCTCAAATATGTGAGAAAAATAACAATAACAAAAAATTAACCGATTTCCCTTAGAAAATTGGCTTCAATGAAGTTTGTCCTATATGCTGAGCAATGTTATGCATTACTCAAGTATGACCTCCAAGCGCCAAGTGCATTAAATGTGACGTCATCCGCATACACCCTATATACATATTCAACAACCAAAAAGTGTTAAACTACTAACTTTTACTACTCTTTTAAAAATTAGTTTCTATAGAGTTAAATTTAAAATTAAAAAGCACTTGAGCTTAATATTCACAACTTTAATTTTATTATAGTAAAGTAATTTTGATAAAATGTGTTTTTAAGAAGCGAGTGTTTGATAACTCGCTAGTCTAGACGATTGTGCACACACATAGAACTGAATCATTTTATTTAACAAGGCCGTGGTGTGTTAGTGTACATAGACCACACACGCAAATTTAGACAGTTTTAGTAAAAATGTCAATCAATTTGAAATAGCTCTTCACTTTGATTGAAAACATACTTTAGTGGATATTTGAATTATTTTGCATATGGAACGTTATTTATGAATGCTTGTAATTGTGGAGTTATATTATTGTACACAAATAAATATTGAAAATAAATGAACGAACGAACGAACGAACGAACGAACGAACGAACGAACGAACGAACGATCGAACGAACGAACGAACGAACGAACGAACGAACGAACGAACGAACGAACGAACGAACGAACGAACGAACGAACGAACGAACGAACGAACGAACGAACGAACGAACGAACGAACGAACGAACGAACGAACGAACGAACGAACGAACGAACGAACGAACGAACGAACGAACGAACGAACGAACGAACGAACGAACGAACGAACGAACGAACGAACGAACGAACGAACGAACGAACGAACGAACGAACGAACGAACGAACGAACGAACGAACGAACGAACGAACGAACGAACGAACGAACGAACGAACGAACGAACGAACGAACGAACGAACGAACGAACGAACGAACGAACGAACGAACGAACGAACGAACGAACGAACGAACGAACGAACGAACGAACGAACGAACGAACGAACGAACGAACGAACGAACGAACGAACGAACGAACGAACGAACAAGAAAACAAGCAAACAATATGTTGATTTGATTGAACTTATTTATATAATAATTTTAAAGAATGACTTATTGACTTGTTTATGCGTAGTATTATAAGTAAAAACGGAATCGGATGTCATTGAAGTCGGCCTCAAAGAATTGAGTGCTGAGGAGAGGAAATGAGGAAAAGGAAGTGACCGGAAGAGGAAACCACGTGACGGTAAAAGTGGGAGAAAAGTGGGAGAGAAGTGGCAGCAAGCTAGGCCTGAGCTACCTCCCATTTTTACCGTCACGTGGTTTCCTCTTCCGGCACTTTCTTTTTCGCATTTTGGGTAAACATAAGCAGTTTCTTATTATTTCTTTATTATACCCCTATTTCTTTAACTTTACCACTAGCCAACTTCCGGTTACCTGCTAAATTCATCAGGTAAGGCTTTATCTTTTATAATGTTAAACAAGCTAGAATCTTAAATAAACATGATTATAGTACATTAAACTGACCTCTTTAGATCTGGCCTCCGCCAAGAGATCTTCATGTTTATCATTATCAAAGTGGAAGGCCTCTTGTAGGAAGGCGAAGAGTGCGTCTTGCTTTTCTAACATCTCTGCTGCATCGCAGCCCAAGCCGTGCAATTGTTCGTACAATACCTCGGAGTACAGCTGTTCTACCTGTCAACACAGAATTACAAATTATTTAACTATGATTTTTACATGGAGACAATTTTAGTTAATGGGTTCCATAAAGTAAAATAATACCCCTGCATTTAATATTAATGGGTGGAAAGGCCCAAACTGTACAGACAGGCATGTTTTTACCCGTTATGCGGTGCATGGTTTCCACCATGTAATCTGTCAAATTAAAGAATATCACGAGTGTAATGATAAATGTGTATGTGTATTATGTAGTGGCCTATGTACTAGGTACCACTTACTTCATTGTCCATCTCGGACCCTATCATTAAGTCAATATGCAAAAATGTAGACCTATATAAATATTTATAAGTACACCTTGGTGTTTAATAAATAAATATATAAAGTAAAAAAAGAAAAAAAATGCTAGGTGACCGGCTGATATTTGACAACGGTCACGAAAATATAAAAAAATATAAAATCAACATGAAGTTTAATTATTCTTTTCTTTTCTAATTAATAAAACTCTTTTCGATAAACCGAGTAAATTATGTATGTGGCTACACGGAATTGAAGTAGCTGATTTTGTGATTTACCGCCTTCAATTTTAAACTCGGCTTTTAATTTTCAATGTACCGCGTATAGTTTAATCTACCATTATAGCATTTTAGCAACAGAAACTAGATTACTAGATTTAATTATTCGTATTTCAAGTAAACAAAAATTAAATATATTATTTAAATTTTTAAATATTATAACCTAACTTTTTTTTAAAAATTATCATATTTATTAAATAAAATACACCTAAAAAAATGATTCAAAAATTGTTTGTATAATATAAATTTTAATAAAATAAAATAAAATTTAAATTGATTATTTGATAAAAATTATAACAACATAAAAGTAAAATAAAAATAAATCATATTATAAAAATTCAACTGCTATCATTTTTAATAATAAGAGTAAAAAATAAAAAAGCTCATATACACAACACAGTATAAGTTTTACTTTGAAGATATTATTGTAACTTTTTGCGAGCAGGGATGTCAACACAGAGCTTCTTTTGAAAATTTATCAAGCAAGCGTGAAAACTTAAATTTAACTCATCTAACCTTAGAAATATAGATAAGAGATTATTAAATATCTTTCTATCTCTTCCTTCATTTCTCTGTTTACATTGCAAAATATTTTTAAATTCAGATTGATTTAATAAAATTTTAAGTTAGTATATATATAATTATACAATAATGTTATATATATAAAAATATAGTTTTATAAAAATAATCATAATAAATGTGACCCTGAATCTTCTACTCTCTCTCTCTCTCTCTCTCTCTCTCTCTCTCTCTCTCGATTAATTAAACAATTAGCACATTTAAAAAAAGAAGTTATACCTTTTCTTTTTTTTATTCAAAAATTCAATTTTTTTTTTAAAGCAAATATAAGTTAAAAAATTAAAAGCATATCACTCTCTCTCTCTCTCTCTCTCTAACCCTATCTCTATCTTTTTCGATATTCCAATATTAATTTTTTTTAAACTAAACAATTACTGAAAATTAAAAAAAAAGTTAATTCTCTCTATTTTCCATAATATTTTTAAGAAACAATAACTGCTTACATATAAAAAGAACTCTCCCCAGCCCTCTCTCACACACACTATCTCTCTTGGTATTCTAATATTCAATATTTTAAATACAATAATTACTAAAAAATCTCTCTCTCTCTAATGTTCATATTTTTAATTAAATATTAATTATTTAATATAAAAAATTAAAAACTGATTCTCTCTCTCTCAATGAAATGATGGCAACGACCCACAACATACAAGCCAGGTAAAATATTACTACACACTTGGCTAACAGTCAAAATTTAAAAAGTTCGGGGTCTAAAGTGACGTATACTGGTAACATAAAAATACACTATACATATTCAATCTCTCTGTACCATGTTGCACAGTAAACTACGTTATTTAATTGAAGTAAAACATGAATGCGATTTCAGTGAGTATTTTTAACATTATCTATCTTTAAGTGCACTTGGAGCTTCATTTCGCAAACTTCAATACAAATAACTATAACTCTAATCTCTAAAAACCATAAAAATAATTTGATGTATTTAAGGAGGGTGTTATCCACTGACTACGTGAGTCAAATGTCAGTTATATTTGAAATTAATTTCTTGTTAGGAATATAGAACTTAATTTTGTAATTTCAGAAATGTATATGCAGGATTACCATTTTTTTTTTATATATAATATTATATCACTGATACCGAGATATTTCTTAAAATGTTCAAAATTATGGTCAAAATAATCAATTAAACTGGAACTTGGTCGATCTCAATTTTTAAATTTAAAAGCTTCAATATAACAGGCTAAAATTAACTTAAATCTGATAATGAGCCTGTGATGAACCTAATGACCCTTGCTAATGACAAGTCCTGATTAAGTAAATTTACATAATATCAACCTCTGATGCCCTCATAATGAGTGATTTAATACTGTCTCTCTCTCTCCCTTACGCAGTTTTGCTTTGAAAAGATATTGCATCCCCCCCCCCTCCCGTTTACAATACAGTATCTCATATAAAAATACTAATAAAAATAATGATTTTTGTTTTTTCTTTTACCAGTCTTTTAGTTATCAATTTTTTGTTTGTCCACAAAAAAAATATACTTATTCATTAATAAACGTTTCTTAAAGGAAGTAGGGTTCCGACGTCGGCCATTAGACTCAAACTTTTCTCGTCAAAAAAATCTGAAATTTTGCACAATGATACTTCACCTTGAGAAAATTTCAAATATATATAAAAAAAATTGGGGGACACCGTGCAAATTAATTTTATATGATTTTATATGATGTTTTAAGCCTATAAGGCCCAATGTTAATTTCAATATTTTTTTTTCTTTTTTTTTTCGGGACGGTCAAACATCATGAAATTTTTATCACGGCTAGGTGTAACCTTTAGCTACACAATGACACCAAATTTAGATCCAAAACACGTCTAGTTTTTGAGATATAAGTTTGGTACCCTACTCCCTCAAAGGAATTTTGAAACTAAATAGAAACATTTTTAATAGTTCTTAAAAAAATAAATAAACCACGGCTATATACATCTTAAAACACGTTAAAGTATGCCAAGTATCCCTCGTTTAAATTTTTTGAATGCGATGCAGTAGTTTTCTCAAAAATCACATCAACAAAATTAAACAACAATAACAAAGTTTCTTCTCATAAGTATTATTTTAAGTTATACCTTTAAACTAATAATATAATAAATGATTTTTATTGAGAGAGGCCAAAAAAGGTAAACACCCACTTACATGGTCCTCTTAACATATTTGAAACTACACCTTAGTTACACCTTTTATTCCTTTTAGATCTCACATTTTTAGCACATCGCTTCGCTGTGCTACGTTACCACTGATGAAAAGCATTAAATAATATTGAACGTTTTAGAACCGGTGTTTGTAAACATTGGTATAGACACACAAATTTTATCGCGTTCCAGATTTTAACTAAAATAAATAAATAAATTAAATAAATTAAATTTTATAAATAGTAAATTTTCAATAATTTACCTTATTACTTTTAAGTCAAAAGATATAAACATGTAAAATGCATACCTCATCCTCATTTTCACACCATGAATACTGAGGCACACTCAACTGCGAATGTAATATTCTCCACGAAGCTATCATGTTGCAGATTGAAGCAAAACTCACGTGAAGTGAAGTCAATCGTGATTGATACTCTACTGAATCGATGTCTTTCAATTGACTCAAATATATAAGATAGCAGAATAATGTAAACATAATATAGTGAGAGATATACACTGAGAAAAAAAAAACTAATGTCAATTTTTTTTATTACGGTAGCTATGTGACGAGCTGATATTAACTGATAAAAAAGGCACAAATGTATTGAGACCGACTTTAAGTGATTTGGATCACATCCGCTTCCGTTTTGCAGTACTGCGCATGCGTAGTAAGTGGAAACGGAAGTGGATGTGACCGAAATCGCTTATAGTCGATCTCAAAACAATTTTTCCTTTATTTATCAATATCTCACAAACTGGACGTTCCAAAATATAAAATGCACTACTTTGCAATGAAATGTTTTTAATTGTTGTAACAAGTAAAAATGATTTTTCAATAAGAATATTTCAAATTATTGTTGCAAGAGTGCATTAACGTGAAACGTGAAGTAAAGGTAAAAATGTTACTTTAAAGTTTAGTTACTTCAAATACATGCACACGTTTTACTGTATATCAAATATTTACGTAATGTAAATTGCTAATAATTACTAGTAATTATTAATTGTATGTATATTTATGTGTAAATTTAAATTTTAACACTTAATATAATTTTTTTTAAACTAAAAATATATTATATATTTTTAGAAATTATCATTCTCATCAGTTTTTTCTTATTATTATATTTTTTTTAATAAATTTTAACTGTAAGTGTTAATAATTGTATTATATTTATAAATATGAAGCAAGTTTACAGAGAATGTACGTGAGATTTCGTGAGAATAAAATACCTACTTTGACCATAACCAAATCGAACATCCTTAACGTTAATCTATACAGGACCGACGTCGGCCATTAGACTCAAAACTTTTCTTGTCAAAATTATATGATTTTTTGCACAATGATACTTCAGCTTGAGACAATTTCAAATATGTAAAAATTTTGGGGGGTCACCGTGCAAATTAATTTTATATGATTTTTTGAAATTTTAAGCTAATAAGAACCGATGTTAATTTCAATAATATTTTTCTTTTTTTTTTCGGGACGGTCAAACATCATGAAATTTTTATCAAGGCTATAGGTGTGACCCTTAGCTACACAATGACACCAAATTTAGACCCAAAATACTTCTAGTTTTTGAGATATAAGGTCGGTACCACGGATAAACATGGTCGGTACCCTACTCCCTGAAGTTATCATAAGATTTACTTACTTTTTATACTTTCAATATTGTGGCTCATTTGGTTTCAAAGTAATGATTGTAAATAGCTAAGAAGATCGTATATCTCTTAAATGCAATAATAAGCCCCTTAATTTTTAAATATTAATTTAAATTCCAATCTGTAATGACCTACTGTGATAAAAAAAAACTTCAGATAAGGGAGATAAATTGTAATAAAGTTTAATTACTGTGCAGCCGAATGGGTATAAAATTCAACATTTTATTATTTGTTTAAAATAAATTTTTCTTTACATATTTTTGCAAAAATAATAAAATAAATTAACAATTATGTTAATGTCTTTACTCTTAGAAAATTTACGGCATATAAGTTTTTTCCAAAATATTTAAATATTATACAATTATGTAAAAAAACAACAAAAACATTAAATTTTATGTTAAAGTTTAATGTTATAGTTTTAATTAAAATAAAATGTTTTAATATTTATTGTAATATTATTTATAGATTATTTAGATTTTAATATTTAAAATAATATTAATAAATTAAATAAAATGTGCATACGTAATGTTAAATTACTAAAATTTAAAATTCTGTCTCAATATATGGGGGTCTTCTTCGTCAAAGATGAAGCCAAGATGAAGCAATGAGGTAGAGAAGGATATAGTTATATTCTGAGGAAACGAAATTTAAGAATTAGATGAATATGAGAGCGTGATTGTAAGGGCGTGTTCACATTGCATTGCTTTAAAATTCAATTTGATATGTGCAGCTATGCGATAAATTAATACTATTATATTTCAATTATTATGAGATTGTTCATATGAAAATAGAGAAACTTCGAGACAGTGAAGTAATACAGGATTTGAGTACATACAAGTTTTAAAGAAAGATGTTATGATATTATATTTTAACTAATACATAATATATTATTATTTTTACGCAGTGATGTTTTTTTTTTTTTTTTTTTTTTTTTTATACCTTGCAATATTAATATTCTTTTTTCTCTCCTCACTTATGCATTGCAATACGTAAAATTTAAGAACAAGAAATTATGATAACTTTTTTTTTGTTTTTTAATATCTAGCTATTTTAATATTTTGTTTGTAAATAAAAAAATCAATAATTGAAAAGTAGTCATAAAATACATATTTTTAATAATAATAATTTTATGATAAATATTGTTTTAGATATCGGGTAGGTTACAGTTTCCTGCAAAAATTATCTTCTTTTTTTTTTTTTTTTTTTTTTTTTTTTTTTTCTCTCTCTAAACAAACAAAAATATCAATCACTTATTTGCTTAAGAAATGAACTTGCTAATTTTTTGGACCTATAGAAAGTCAACTTTACGAACACTATTCTTATAAATTGGTGTTGATCGCAACCACAGTAGCCGATACAAAACTAAACTACCTAAAGGCTATGCTATAGTATACGTAGAGAAGATCCCGCAGTGACAAAGTAGGTGTGTTATGACGTCACAGTCATATGTTATAAATAGGTTTTAGCCGTAGCAGCTTTAATTTCTCGTACTTGAAGTTAAAGACAACAGGTTGCTCCTTACCTAAACCACGTGACATATTACATATTAAATTCTCTAGAAAATAACTAGTATATATAGGGTGTATGCGCATGACGTCATACTGAATGCACTTCAACGCCATACTAAAGGAAATAATAACATTGCACAGCATAGGATAAACATCGTTTTTTAGCCTTTTTTCTTAAAGAAATTAGTGCATTTATTTGTTATTTTTATTCCTCTCGTATAATAAAAAAAAAAACTTTTTCAACCTCTTAATATTTAGTATAAATGCACTCAAAAATATTGCTAAGTATTTTTAAACTGACAAAATTAGTAATTTTCCCATTCCAGCCCATATTATGTTGTTAAATTTTTTATAAAAACAGCCACCATTCCATAATTATTTTCACTGTTGAGAGGTCACGATTGCCCGATTGTTATTTTGTTTGACTGAGATTTTTAACTGTTTTGGTGGGAATACAGTACTTGCTATTTTCTAAAATTTAAATTTGTATGTTACGTTCTTTCATAGAAGTTCATTAATTTAAATTATTGATTTTATTTTTTCAAGATTTAAAAATTTTAATTAAAAAAGTGTGAAGTGATATTTTACATATTTTGTTAACCTATGCTATATAGAGCTACTGTTATAACTAAGTATCGATAGGACATTTTTATACTCTTATCACAACTTAAAAAAAAAATTTAATAATAATAATAACAACATATTTTGAGAGCGCCAAAAAAAAAAGCCAAAAAGATTTCTGAAAATTAAAATTACGCTCTTTCAGAAATTTATTTTAATTTAGTAGGATTTGAAGTTACGACTTATTATTATGGTATCATAAAAATTAAATTTACAAGAAAAGTGAGGTTAATTTTTCTCTATCGTTGTAATAAATATATTCTAATTATTTTATGTAGTTCGCAGAAATTGATTTATAAAATTGCTTCCTTGCTCCTTTTTTTTAAGGTTTTATTTCCATTACACTATTATATTCATGTATCTCATATACCATAATACATGAAACGATCGTTTTAACTTACTTTAATTAACCAATTTATTAGGCCATACCGGCCATACCTATGGACATATAAGTCTGTATATCAGATTATATTACGATCATCCAACCATAATATTTTAAATAAATAAAAAATTAAATATATTATAATATTAAAAATATAAAATAATTATTATTTTCGTAATTTTTTTCTATAATTAATTTTATTAGTTAAATATATACTTTATTTTTTATTTTTTTTAATATATTTGATTTATTTTTATTTTTAATCTTGCTATACAAAACTAATTTAGTTTTTGTAATCCAAACAAGCCAAATTCTACACGCATTTTTGCATTGGATTTTTAAAAATGTTACGTCTTTCTTTTGTGTTGTATATTTAAAAATAAACAAAGTCGGTCAGAGGAAAGAAAATGAATTAAACAGTCTTGATTTGAGAAATATTTATAAATATTTGTGGCGTGTGGTGTGGTGGAGAGAGAATGAGTCATTTTTAAACAATCGACTATCAGTTTGCGATGAGGCCCTGCAATATATAATGCAGAAAACTGAAAAACTTATATTTTCTAAACAGTCTACGAATTTACGATACATGTTAGAAGTTAGAAGACATTCAAAAAAAAAAAAAAAAAGAAAAAAAAATTAGATTTTTTTTTTTTTTTTTTTTTTTTTTTTAATGAAGAAAATTTAACGGAAACAACTACCTATGATAAAATTTCAGGATACGTGACTATCAGATATGCGATGAAATAAGTATTAAAATTAATATGGAGCCTTATAAGCACTCAAAATTTAATAATTTAAATTTTGAATACTAATAAGTAATAAATTTCCCTTAAGTTTTGATGCATCTAACGTTGTCTTTGTATCACTGAAAAAATTATCATTTTTTTTTCTGTATAATGTAATTTGTAGTAAATTTTAATTAGTTTCAGATTTTAAAACTTATCAACTTTTTTCTTCGTAATATTGAACTTAAACATGAAAAAATTCTTTCTCTTTTTTTTTTTTTTTTTTTTTTTTTTTTAGAATTTTTTTGTTATAACAGAATAGAAATAAATGAAAAAAGTAAAAACTTATAATAAACTCTGTAAATGTTTTCCCACGTACTGACTCCTACACTTGTGTCACTTAAGATCGATGAGAGCTGATTGAAGATAGTTAAAGAGATTAATCGATGCAATCAAATGTCAATTAAATATCAATTAAAAACAACAACATAATACGATCTAGCTAAGTCTAATTGAGCTGTCTCTTATTTCATATTTAACATTACAGCAGCGCAATAAATTGAAGTCCTCTATACAACCTGTGTTTGTCATTTGTGATGCGTCTTTTTATATTGTAAATAAGTTATTTAATTATCAATTTGTTTATTTACTTATTATGTGATGATGGACTATTTGCAATGAACAAAGTAATTAAAATTAATTTAAACATTCTTAATGCATATTTCTTATGGAAAAATTGTTATCGCGTTAAAACAATAAAAAATCATTCTCTGCAAGTGATACTTTTATTTATTCGTTTATTCTACATTAAAAATTATTTTGCATTTCATTTCATTAACGTGTATAAACACATAACATTTTTTAAATTTCGTTACTCACTTTAAGTTTTCATAAAACGTCAAACATCATCATTCATTATATAAAAGCTTGCTGTATATCCAGTATGTTAACAACAATATATAAAGAAAATAGAAAGTACTAATATTTGTTTTAAAATTTATAAAAAAAAATTAAAAATTGCAAAAACTATGTATTAGATCAAATTTGTAAAATAAAATATTATATTTATTTATTATTATTGTAATAAATTTTTTATTTTTTTATTTTTTAGTAGAAAAAAAAATAATAATAATAAAGTTTCTGTGCTATTATAATTTTTTTCTTTTACCAATTTCTTAATATTTAACAATTTTTATTATTAAATTGTTTGATATACTACATTGAAGTACACATGATTAAAATTTTACCACATTCAATTGCAGTGCGTTAATTTTCTCATAAAAATATAATTGCAAACTATAGAGTGTATGCGGATGACGTCATATTTATTGCCCTTGGAAGCCATACAGGAGTAGTGAATAACATTGCTCAGCATAGGACAAACTTTATTGGCCAATTTTCTTTGGGAAATCAGCTAATTTTTTGTTATTGTTATTTTTCTCACATACTTGAGATACTTATTCAACATATTAACAACATCAAAGCTCTCAAAAATATTGCATATTATAGTGATTTTAAACTGGCAAAATAATTTATTTTCCTATGTTACCCATGTTATTGAGTTATCCAACATGGCGTCGACTTTAACATGGATGCATAGACCCTCTATAGTTTTCGTCGTTTTCAAAGGGTATAATATACTAACACAATTCATGCTTACAATTCGTGTACTCTGTAACATTAAATGATTGTAATATAACTCGGGCAATATTCCAAATTGAGAAGCACTATTATATTCAACTGTATAAAGTGAGACTTTATGATTGAAGCTGCGTACTGTACATCTGTTCAGGTTTAATAAGATAAATACAAGTGCAATATATGCACTTGAATTGCAATATTATTTCATTAAAACTTGTTAACTGTATACGTGTTTTCAATTGAACTTCGATCTGATTTGCATATCGTCGGTACTTTTATGTTACACTATGAAAACTAATGTGTAGTGACAATAATCTTAAAGCCATAGACCACATAAAACAACATGTGGTTTTTAATTAACACGAAATGATCTTTAAAAATGTTCACAATTTTTACCAGAATGTTAATGTAGCCCCACGAGAGAACGTGAAAATACTGTAAAGCATGCAATTTACGTGATTATTCATGTTTATGACGTCAGAAACATGCAAAAAAAAAATAAATGAAAATGTTGTGCGGATTGCATAAATCAAAATTTCTGATCACTTTTTTGGATCTACAGTTGGGTTTTGAGACAACTGTTATTTATGCATGTAAGTCCCATCAAGTGTTTTGTGATACAAATACTAATTTTTTTCTTTTGTCTATTCCTTTAAGGAGTTTCTGTACTCAAAACACACAGATAAATCATGAGATAGGGACCATCATACGTTTACCTATGACAAAGACCAAACAAGTTTAAAGAGTAATTTTATTGCATATATTATGTTCTAAAAGAGGTTTTAAGGCTCAATCAGTTACTGCGGGATTTGACTAAAAACTTGTAAAGATAGAGAAATATGAAATTTTGCACATGCAGTGATATATTAGAATGCGACCGGAACCTCGTTTAAAAATAAATACGAGCTATTCCTTTACCGTGTATTTCCGGTAATGGCGGCTTTCCACCGGAGTGAATTTATCTGTTTTCTTTCAGTGTACTAGTACTTCATATTTACTCACGAGGTGGTTCTTTGAACTTTTGCAGCAAGGTTGCTTATATATAAAAATTTCATGTTATTATATAGACCTTAAGTCAATTTGTTTAAATTTTAAATGAACAAGGCCAGAGTACCGAGATTCAGTCGATGTAATTACACTTTTCTCTTGACTTAAATTCAAATTATCTCATCTTATACAAATTGGAACAAAAATAAGCACGTGGCAATGTTATTATAGGGTGTATGCATTCATGTTAAAGTCGACGCCATGTTGGATAACTCAATAACATGGGTGACATAGGAAAATAACTCATTTTACCAGTTTAAAATCGCTATGCAATATTTTTGAGAGTATTGATGCTGTAAATGTGTTGAATTAGTATCTCAAGTAAGTGAGAAAAATAACAATAACAAAAAACTAACCGAATTCCCAAAGAAAATTGCCTAAAATTAACTAAGTTTGTCGTATGCTGATCAATGTTATTCACTACTCCAGTATGGCCTCCAAGTGCAATAAATATGACGTCATTCGTATACACCCTATAGTAGAACAGGATGGTAATTTGTATCAAGAGAAACTCAAATATGCAAAATTTAAGAGAAGCAAAACACCGTGTACCAAAAAAAAAAAAAAAAAAAAAGTCCACGATCTTGCATAAATTATAGGTGCCCTGAGAATTTTATTAATGTTAGCATAATATACATTATGATAAAAGTAAAAGTACTAAAAATAGCCTAGATAATTTAGAGAGAGTAGACTACTAAAACCTGAAAATTTAATGAACGACGCCATACTGGAGCAATGATATAACATTACTCAGCATAGGACAAATAAAGTTTGTTATACTATTCTTTGGCAAATTAGACTTTTGTTCGTTATTATTATTTTTCTCGCATACTTGAAAACCTAATTCAACCTGTTAATATCACGAATATCATTTTTCTATGCAGGCAATGTTATTGAGTGATCCAACATGGCGTTGATTTTTATAGGAATACATCATAATAATATACGTCCATAGTGAATTTGACTCAAGCCTATTATTTAATGGAGCTTATCGGTTTAGCGCGCGGGGAAAGCTAAGGGTCCCCTAATTTAACGACATTACGCTTAGGGTAGAGACAGTGGTAAGAGCGATGTCACAGCAATAGTAAACTAGCTCTCTGATTGGCTAGTGGCATCCCATTAGCCAATCAGAGAGCTAGTTTACTATCACTGTCACAATAATAACACGGTATTTTTACCATTATCTCTACCTTTATGGAAAAACACGTTTTTTGCAATTTTTGAGAAAACTACTCCACCAATTCCGGAGATATTTATATGAGAAATACTATACATACTTTTACGTATTTTAAGTCATTAAAAATTTTTTGATAATTTTTTTCAACTGATAACAAAACTAAATTAAAATCCCATGCAAAAACATGATTACTTACTGTCATATTTTTGAGAAACAAACTAGCTTGATGCTGTAGACTTTCTTTCTTAACTCCTCTAAAAGTTCCCAAAGTTGCTTGTCGAAACATATTTTTCCTCCTATGAGGTCTCTCTATACTATTACTTGGTGGTGTCATTGTGTTCATCACGACCACTTTATTGATGGGACTGTCGCGTTGGAAATGTGAGCGACAGAAGTCGTTCACTTTGCTTAAAATCGTCATTGAACCAGAGAATTTATTACTTAATGCCATTCAGATTGTTTATATTGACAACTTTTTTCCTACTTCACTATAAGTTTTCCTATTAGAATAGAATTTTATTTATTTTTTTTATTTTTTTATTTTTTCATCAATGAGGAAGGTGAATTTTTTTAACTCCCACAATTTATGAAATTTTTAAAAAGAGCGTTAAAAATTTTTGAGGCTCTATTTTTCTTAGAACGATTTGAGAATGGAAGGTATTTTTTAATAATTTTTACAAATCGACCTAAAAAGCCTGTGACGTCTTCAATTGGGCATTTATTTTGGAAAGTATTGACCGTAGAAGGTTCAGTAACCAGTTTTTTGAAATCCTTAGGACGAGCTGATTTCATTAAACTGGTTACTGAACCTCGAACGATTAGTATTTGCCGAGAAAAAAGTGGACTGATGACGTCACAGGTTTTCTAGGCCGAGTTTCAAAAATTAATTAAAAACACTTCGCATGCTCCAATCGTCCTAAGAAAAAATAGCACCTCAAAAATTTTCACAGCTCTTTCCAAAAATATCATAAACTCAAAAAAAAAAAAAAGTTCAATTCACCTTCCTCATTACACCCTAATACACGGACAAAAAAACAAACAAACTACGTAATAATTATGCTATAGCACATTTTCAGCACATTTTAACCTCCGCAGAGTTTTTTTTTTTTTTTTTTTTTTTTCTTTTTTTTT
Organism: Ecdyonurus torrentis; assembly: GCA_949318235.1. NCBI lineage: Eukaryota > Metazoa > Arthropoda > Insecta > Ephemeroptera > Heptageniidae > Ecdyonurus > Ecdyonurus torrentis. The sequence goes on along the minus strand of OX439133.1, from coordinate 5,313,274 downwards.
TTTTTTTTTCAGCATAAGTTTTTACCTCCACTAGCATGTGTACTAAATTTTAAATCGATTTGTGCATAGGTAACATGGAAAAATTAAATAACATGGTGAGCATATGACGCTCTACAATGTTTCCCATTTTATTTTTCCTCACATAAAAAATGGACAAATTAATTTGAAATTTGGTACATAGTATTAAAGGTAATATGTACAAACTTATACTGAAAATTAAAAAAAAATAATAATAATAAAATAAAAATATATCGGGTAAAAATAAAAGTTCCACCACGTCTGAGGTTAATCCTTAATTACTATTTTAGCATTTACGTTTTCTTTTTTGTCTGTGAATTTAGAAATGGAGAGGTGATAAAAAGGTGCTTTCAATGCGTATATCGTATAACATGGTATAGTTCTGTTTTAATTCATTAATGTAATTTGAAATAAAATTATAGTGTTAAAAAAAATAAGTAAAATTATAAATTTATTAAAAAAAAATTAAAAAAATATATATTTATAAAAAATTACATAAATTAAATTTTATACTTTTAATAATAAAATTATTAATATAATATATAAATATATAATTATTTTATATATTAATATTATTTATTTTAAAGGTTTTTTTATAAATATTATTACCATGTTCAGTAAAATATTACATATCGGTAAATCCTTCACGTGTTGACTACTGTATAAATATGCACATTTACTCTATGGAAATGCAATTAATGATTCTGATATTTAAACTTTACTTTAATAAATTTTAGTACTTGTAATATTGCATTAATCGAAATAAATTTTTATACTAGTATTACATATGGCAATGTCCATTCTCAAATAAATAATGTTATTACGTAATAATTTGATAATCAAAATTACACTTTAGTTTATGTATAGCATTATATTACACTGATAATGAAAGAATTGTACAAATTTATAAATCCATACCTGTTAAGAATTACTAAAACACCACTGGTATAATGTAATGAATTTTAGAATCACATTTTTAGTTTTTTAATTTCTATAGTAACGAAAATTTAACGCATAAATTTTAAAATTGTTATTATATGAAATATTATTTTAGAAAATCATTTTTTTTCACACTTTAGAACTATACCATGTTAATAATTTTTCAAATTTTTTGTATTGCATAACAAATTTTAACCCATTTATTTAAAGGGACAAAATATTGTTTTCAATAAAAAAAAAACTTATATAGGCATTGATACGTTTTTTTTTTCTCATCTTTTAATCACAATTTGAATTACTACAAAAATTATCTTAAAAAAAAAAAAAAAATTAAAATCTTTCCTAGAACCAAATTTTTATATAATTCAACGTATCACTGAAATAAAATTTTTTAAAAATGTAAACCAATATAAAAAAATATATATAAAAAAAAAATAATAATAATAATAAATAAAAATTAGTATAACAAAAATTTGTCACTTGCGATGTTAAAAGTCACATGTATCACCAAACTAATAATATTTAATAGCTGCACATCCTTATTAAAGTGGCGATACGAGAGATAATCACATCCCATGCGAGTGTACCGCTCTTGCTTGCTTGTATGTAACTTATGCACTCAACTACATGCTGACTTTACACACACACACATGTTCTCTCTCTCTCTCTCTATCTATCGCGAAAATAAAAAGAAAAAAACTCGCGAGACCCCGCGACCCCCCTTTTGGCTCTCTCAGCTGGCTTAGAGACCTTATAGGAGAGCAACCAAAAACTTCATAGACAAAATTACTCATGTTTAGAAACATTAAAGGGATTCTTACATTAATATATTAAATATAAAAACTGAAATTCATTGAGTATTATGGTCAACCCGAATAAATCTGACCAGTTGTGTTACAGTTTCTCCATATACTTGGAATTTGGAGACATGAATGCTGCGGTCGGATTTAATTGGGGGGAGTGTACAGTACAACCCTACTGGATACATATATGTGAAAGTATGATATTTCCATTTTTTTTTTTTAATTTATTTATTTATTTTTTTTTTTAGGCTAGGGAACTTTTTAAGTATTTTTATTAAAAACAATTTTTACATTTTTTTCCCCAAAATATTACCAATTATACTGTTCATAAAATTTTCGTTTTTGATATAAAATTTCACATAATATTGATATGCATAGAGGTTTTAAAATTTGACAAATTATTGAAAAATAGAAATTACGTAATTTATGCTGCATTTATGTTATTATAGCACTTGATAAACTAGCAATATTAATATTAGAACAATATTAAATAATTATGATGTTCAATTTTATAATATTATGCTACGTAACATAATTAGTATGCAATATAGCATAGATTATGCAGTTTTAAACAAACTATGCTGAAAATGTACCAACATAATTTTTTTTGTCAATTCTGGGCGTGGGTGTATGCGCATGACATCATAATGAATGACATACTGACGCCATACTGGAGTAATGGATAACATTTCTCAGCATAGGCTAAACGTCATTTTCGCTAATTTCTTTAGATAATTCGTTAATATTTTTCATATACATTTTTCCTCTCAAACTTAATAACAATAACCTAATACAAAGTTACCATTATGACTCTCAAAAATGTAGTGAAGTATTTTTCTGACAAAATGTGTCATTTTCCCATTCCTGCTCATGTTATTTAATGCTTACCTATGGCGTTGCCTTTAGCATGAATGCATTCTCCTTATAGAATAAATTATGGTGTTAAAATGTTAGTTAGTTATTAAGGGAGTAGGGTACCGACCTTATATCTCAAAAACTAGAAGAGTTTTGGGCCTAAATTTAGTGTCATTGTGTAGCTAAGGGTCACACCTAGCAGGGATAAAAATTGCAAGATGTTAGACCGTCCCGAAAAAAGAAAAAAAATATATTAAAATTAACATTGGGCCTTATGAGCTTAAATTTTCAAAAAATCATATAAAATTAATTTCCACGATCACCCCCCAAAAATTTTATATATTAGAAATTGTCTCAAGCTGAAGTATCATTATGCAAAATTTCAGATTTTTTGGACGATAAAAAGGAATGGCCGACGTCGATACCCTACTCCCTGCTGCATTCAGCTAGTAAAATTATTACGTATTAAATTTTCTCTATGCAATATCAATTTTGCGTAAATAAAAACAAATTTTTATTCTCCGCGCAGATATCTAAGCAGAACTAGAGATGAGCACTTTCTCCCTACTCTAAATTTCCCCTCAACTTTTTTATAATTAGACTTCAGCTACTTTACTAAAATGTTCCTCCCCTTTCCCTTCTCTAGCTGCCAATGTTTATCTATACCTTATTGTTCTCAGGTGTACTATAGGCTAATCAACGTTTAGTCATAAACATAATTATTACAATTTTTAATAATAATAATTATAAGTGGCAAAATATTGGGTATTATATAAGTACAGATTTCATACAATTATTTTAGTTCATTTCCTTCACTCCCTCTGTATTTTTATTATTTTTAAATTAATGACTTATAAACGATAAAGGTGATAATTACTTGTAAAAGTAAGGCAGTAACGCCCTAATTAACAACGTGATGAAATATTTATGCTAATGAATAAATTTACAATATTTAAAAAAAAATTATTAATGTTTTATTTTCAAAAACTTATTTTTTCCATTCTTTAGCTAGCACTAATGATACATAACGATTTGGTAAACAAAATAATAATAAGAGAAAAATTAAAAGGCAAATTTGAAACCCCCCCCCCCCCCCTTCATCCCAATTTTAACATTTAACACGTCATCAATTTTAGCCATTATAAATTATATTGCTTTCAATTTCATTTCTCATAGTAATATCAAAAGTGTTAAGGGAGTAGGGTGCCAACCTTACAGTATCGCAAAAACTAGAAGTGTTTTGGGTCTAAATTTGGTGTCATTGTGTAGCTAACGGCCACACTTAGCTGTGATATAAATTTCAAGATGTTTGACTGTCCCGAATAAAAGAAAAAAATCATTGAAATTAACATTGGGCCTAAAAATGTCAAAAAATCATATAAAATTAATTTGCACGGTGACCCCCCAAAACTTTTATATATTTGAAATTGTCTGAAGCTGAAGACTCATTATGCTAAATTTCAGATTCTTTTGACGAGAAAGGTTTAAGTCTAATGGCCGACGTCGGTCCCTTACTCTCTTAATCGTAACACGAACATTTAATAATGAAATACATGATTAAAATAAGATTCAATATTTAATTAACAACCATACATAAATGAATAGGACTTTAGATTGGTACCTTCATTCGCTGAAAAAGAAGTGGTATTTTGTAAATAATTACATTAGTTAACATTGTAACGTTTATTTAATTTATAAAAAAAAAATTTAAAAAAATTGTTTAAATATATATATTTAATTTATTAATTACATATATTTTTATTATTGAGTAAAATATTTTTAGGTACTATGTTTTAAAAAATTATTATTTATAAAAAAATTATAATTTTATAAATTTATAATACTAAAATTTAAAAATATATATTTTTAATAAATATATTTGTCATATAATTGCGATTGTTTTATTAAAACTTTGAATGAGTTTTGAATTTATATATAAACTAATATTGAAATGAACATTAATTAAAACCACAAATATTGAAAAGCGTGTAAATGTTGGAAGATGACAAACTACTATCCCTTATCAAGATTACCTTTAAAAGTTATTTTTTTTTTTTTAGTTTTTTTTACGTTTCTAAAATGTTATTACTCTTTTTACAAATAATGGAGCTTACCGTCGTTGCCATGTACTATTCAATCACAGCTAGCGTATAGAAAAGCAAGCACTCCCGCGAACTTATCTCCCATATCCGTTAGCATTGCGTAACTATCTATCCAGCGCTTTTTTTTTTTAAGAAACTTCTGCGTAATGTACCGAAATGGAATTAAAAAATTAAAATTTTAGTAATACATTTCAGTCTATAGCTTTGCAAGTTTTTTATTTCGCTAGTAAATCGACAATATTATATTTTCCATTGAAAGCTTTTTTTTTTTTTTAATTTTATTAAGGAAAAGTGATATTTTTTTCCCTTGAGAAAACTACTGCACTGATACGAGGAAATTTTTTTAAATGTAAAGAGCTGTTATAGAATCTCTTTGGGAGCAGCATACACATATTTTTACGTATTTTAAATTGGAAATTTATACGTAGTTGAAAAAAATTGCACTGATATACCCCATCAGTACATTTATGTATATTTAAATTATTGCATGTAAACAAAGAAAATATTAAGTGCATAAATAAAAATCACTACTTACATTCCAGCCTAAAACTCCAGAAAATATTTCGGCCTCATCAGGTGGCGGTTGTTCCTCATCTTCCTCTGACCCTGAGTGACCTTCTTGACCTTCCTCAGTGACCTGAGAGTCATCCTCGGTGCTTTCTTGCTTGCCCAGACGTGTAGCAGCAGCTTGTGCTTGAAGTAGAGAACCGAACTTCTCAAAGAAACCTCCATCTATTTGTCGCACCCTGGAACATAATAACAGTAGAATTTAGTTTCAATCGAACTCCATGAAACGAAGAAGTTCCTTAGCTGATACGAATAACATTTAAGACATTTTAACATAGTTTTTGCTAAATTGGAATAGATTAAGTTTGCAACATAGTTAAGAGTATATATCTATATAGGGTGTGGACGCATAACGCCACATTTATTTCGCTTAGAGGCCATATTGAATCAATATACATAAGACAAGCTTCGTTTTTTTTTTTTTTTTTCTTTGGAAAATCGGTTAATATTTTGTCATTATTATTTTTAATTCAAACGAACAGCATAATGCTCTAAAAAATATTGCTTATATAGCTTATAATAAGGTATAAATAAATACTATAATTAGTATTTTCACAGTTTCAAAATTAGTCATTTTCCTATGCGGTCCTTGTTATTGAGTTGATACAACATGACGTCGACTTTAACATGAACGCATATACCTTATAGTCTTTACTTTCAGGGTATCGAGTATGAATTTATATAATAGTGATAAAACGGACCACACAAGACTGTAAAAAGGACATATACCTAGGACATACATATATATAATATATATATATATATATATATATATATATATATATATATATATATATATATATATATATATATATATATATATATATATATATATATATATATATAGGAGTGTATACGATTACTATATATTTCTCACTTACTTTTGCAAGACTAAAGACAAAATCCACAACACTTTACGCAGCATAACAGAGAAGTAATTCTCACCACTTCTGAACCACAAATCTTTCTAAACAACTGACCAGCAAACTTTATCATCATAATAGATTTTGTCTATATACTTTTCCTTCTTGCTTTAAATTGACAAATTAGAGTATTGAAAAGGAAAAAATTAGTATAACAATAAGAGTCATAATTGAATATGATTTATTTGGTAAGTTGGACCTTAATAACAAAACAAAAGTTTAAAATAGTGACGAATGCATATGGTAATACCACATTAATAATATCAGCAGTGCTCGAGATCAAAGGACAATACAAATAATTGCGTCATGTGTTGCGGTTATAAGATGGTTCAGCGTATCATTTCATATCTCTATGAAAAAATTGACACCCTATTCTTTTTTTTTTTTTTTTTTTTCTTTTTTTATTTGAAAATCAATGATAAAAGTTTCAGGACCTGTGACTATCAGGTAAGAGAGAAAATAATTATTAAAATAATTAGATGGCTAGAAAGTTTAGAAAAACCCCAGTAATTCCTAATTAATATATTGCATTGTGACTCAACAAAACTTTTATTTATTAATGAATAGGTAGATAAATTAAAGAATGAATGAACGCACGCACGAATGAACGTACAAATATAAATGAAAGAATGAACGAACGAACGAACGAACGAACGAACGAACGAACGAACGAACGAACGAACGAACGAACGAACGAACGAACGAACGAACGAACGAACGAACGAACGAACGAATCAATGCATCAATAAATCAATAAAATAAGCAAATAAATAAATAACAAGCTTACTTGTATGCTATAGCAGTAGTAAAACGCATTGCCTGTATCGGTTTACAAAATTAACAGACCAAAAACTCACGAAGTGCACTCCACAAACACAAATTAAATACTGAACTTAAAATTACCTGACAGCCAACAGTACCCTCCATAAATACCTTTGTACAGTATGTGAGCCGCTGTTTATAAGACTCAAATTTCTATGTAAAGAGATAGCATATTTCAACTATCAAGTAATTTTAATTGCCCTGAGGCATTAAAAAGATGGGAAACCACCGGACGTCTCAAAAAAATTTTTTCTTAATTCGAGACATTGACGTATGAACTTGATTAAAATCACATTCTACGACGTCAGTATAATCATTTTAACTATTTTTAGATTATAAACTTTCACAACAATTAAAATAAATTGTTTTATATAATGTACGTACAGTTCTCACTGAAAAATAAATGTTTATTTATTTCAACAAAATGTTTATAGTAGTTGAGAGAGTTTCTCTACGAAATACATTTTGACTGTGCGTTTTGTTGCTCGTTTGTTTGGTTCATAACTTCATAATATATTATATGGTGTCAATATTTATATAACATGATGATATGATAACAGTGATATATGGTTAATATACCTAACTAAACATTAGTGTATGCTCTGTACCGTACATTTCACTGGGACCAATTTACTACGATATTTATTTTATTAATATTATTATTATTATATATATATATATATATATATATATATATATATATATATATATATATATATATATATATATATATATATATATATATATATATATATATATATATATATATATATATATATATATATATATTTTTTTTTTTTATTATTTTTTTTTTTTTGACAAGGATCTAACATATTGTTTTTTCCAACTAAATAACTTTTTAAAATTATTTATATAAATATAATTATTTTAAGCATTATTTAATTATTTATTTAAAAATATAATACAGTTCTATATTTGTTTTATTTAATAGTAAATGTTTTTAAAAATTAAATGTTATTAAATATTAAAGAACTAATCTCAGTATTCCAAATTCAAGCAATTATTTCCGATACTCTGTAATGGTAACTGTTAAGAGAGATAAGATTTATAATGAGGTTGTAAGTTTGAGAAAATTAAATTTAACATTTAACTGCAGCAATTTACTTCTTGAATTTTAATTTCTTCAATAATGACGCAAATGATTAAATTATATTATCCACAAGCTTCCGTATAAAAATAAATATGTTATAATTATGCTATGTTTTATTAATTAATTATGTTATGTACCTAAATACAAGACTAAATATGTATTTATGAGAAAAATGTACACATGCTTTGTGTTTAATAAATGAATAACAAAAAATAATGATTATGCTATAATTCGTTGCTAGCATAATTTATTCAATACCATGACCTATAGTATACTTCATAATAGCTAATAGCTATGCTACAACAACATACATATTATTTCGTATAATACGTTACGATTAATGCAGTTCTAATTTTGCATCATTTTTGCAACAATGGATAAAATAATTTATTCTTTATTTGGGTAATTTGGTCAACAATTTTGCAACAATAACAAATTATTATTAATAAATAAAAATTTAATAATGCTAATCTTTTTTTTATATATATTAAAATTATATTCAAAGCGGTTTAATTTATACGCAAAAGTACATCAGCCCAAATCACAGATTGAAATTTGAAACCAATAATAATTGGAAACACACGCTCTTTTTATGCAGTCTCAACTGATTTCCTATAGTTGAAAAAAAAATGATATTGTACTAAAAAAGAAAAAAAAAAAAAAGAAAAAAAAAGAAAAAAAAAAGAAAAAGAAAGAAAGTTGGGATATCTTTGTTCTTATTATATCCCAATAAAAACCCTTCTATTGCCTCAAGAACTGGGGAGAAAACTTATTAAGTATACAACCTCCTTTACATCTCCTATTATATAGTTCTGTATTATTCATGACGTCGCAAAATTAAAAAGTTGTCTTTTTTTATAATTTTTTTAGTGACAAAAGAGTTAAAAGGGATATTTTATTTACGTGTGATATATTGGTGCCATCACATATTATTATTTTCACACAGTATCACTTTAAAATAATTTAAGTGTATCAAGTCATGTAAAGCTATAATATAATTATTTTTTATAAAGCAAATGGACTTGCAGTGCCCTCTTCAAAGTAATATTCAAATTTGAATGCTATTCTTTCATATTTACTAGTTCAGCAACTGCTCGCTACTTAGCGCCAGCGCACAAGGAAGAATTACTTTAGAACTAAATTACTATAGTTGAATTAATTTTAAAATCCTTTTATATGTATTATTAAAGCACATTTCCGTATTACAGATATCATATCAGATATAATCTTGTATTATTAATTAACAAGATGCAAATCTTATACCAAGATAGATAAAACAGTATCTTTACTTTTATTTGATGTTTTTAAAATTTATTACACATTTCTCCTATTAAATTATAATAATTAACTAAATTTAAGATAATAATTAAAAAATTATTTTTTAATGTTTTTATTGCTTATTTTATTATCTATAAAACCATTACATTAAACATTGACGTTTTCTTTTTTGTTCTAATTTCAAGGCTATATAACATAAACATCAGCAAAAAATATAAACATAAAAAAATGCATACAAAAATTAGATTTATTTGTTTTCAATAAATTTCAAATGTTGCACCGTAAGATTTTTTTTTATTACAAATTTTTTAAAGTTGATAATTGATAAAATTGATTACTTTTAATTATATAAGCTACACCGCAATTCACAGCTTACTTGATATTTATTATTTTATTAAAATGTATAAAATAAAGTAAAGGTATATCATATAGTGATCAATTGTTTACTTTTTTATGGAAAAACAAAATATATCACTACGTTCGCGCAATCAAAAATAACACGAGAATAAAAATAATTATATACGTAAAACATACTGATACTAGACAGCATAATAACTATGTTACATAATATATTATAATAATCATAAATATTGTTTTATAGCACAATTATTTATGCTGTATTCCAATTTACCAACATTTATGCTATATAATGACAAAAAGTCAGCATAAATTAAGTTGATATTTTTCCTGTGCAAATATAGCAATAAAAATAAATAGTAAAAAATGTTTATTATTATTATAAATAGTAAGTAGAACAACCAAGCTTAATAAAAGTAAAAAGCAAAAATTAGTTTTAAGAAGAGGAAAAAAAATCTAAAATTGAAAGAATAGTTAGAACTATATTATTAGTATTAGTACACATCAATTTTAGCCATTTTTGAATTGGGATACGAAAGAATACGATAATTTCAATTTTGGTTAAGGAGAGGAAATTTAAATTGCAAGCCTTTAAATTTTAAAACCTGCAAGTCTCTTTCTCTCTCTCTTTTATCTATATAATTATTATTATAAATACAGTCTTGTTGCTAAAAAAAATTAATGCTCATGGCCACACAATGCAGTGATTTCAATTAACGCAAATCTCCAATTAAATACATGTCATTTCCATAAGCCCATAAGCCAATATAAATCATTTTTTTAGTAAAAAGACTGTATACATGACTTTCAAATGACATTTAAACCATCATTATTATTATTTTAATTTTAGAGTTCTGAGTCTTTTAACTTCCAACATTAAATTATATAAAGATCATTATAAGAATCAAAGAGCTTTGAACTGTAAGATCTATGACGTCATTTGTTAATTTGATCACATGACCTGATGACGTCAATCAGGTATAATAAGCCTCCACAGGTTACACGTCATGACGTAGACGTGACGTCATAGATTTGTTCTCAGGTTATTTTTATCTCATAGTTATAAAATTCATGACATTAGACTTTATAATTTATGATTCATTTTTATGCTAGTCTCTATTTTTTTTTTCTTTTTTTAATACTAAAGCAATGGAAAATGTTGTATGGCTTTAATTTTATTTAACACCTTGTTGCTGAAATTCTTTATTCCATTTATAACATAAGATTAACATAATGATTAACCTGAGATATGTAATACATAGTTGAAGCTGTGAGATATATTTATATTTCATTATACGTTACTATGGTTGAAAATAATTTTTATAAATTTAAAAATAAACAATAAAAATAATAAATAAAAAGAAATATATTATATTAATTAAGTCATTTTTTTTTATTTACTAAATTTTGTAATAATATTACAATATATAAATAAAAAAAATTAAATTAAAATTTTTTTATGCAGTTTATTAAAGCTGCAATGTTTCATAAGCAAGATTACTAGTAATTATTAATCACGTACTTTACTTTTTATTGCTTTTTATTTGATAACTTACGTAAACATAATTATGATGATTATGACGAAGCGTATTATAATCACGATGGTATATGTATGTATTTGTCAATGCTTCATTCATTAAACTGGATTTTATTTCACTATTTTTTATATACTTTTCCAGTTTATACGTACGAGAAATTTCAAGAACGTTTGCTGTCAATCACTTGGCGTGTGGAGGTAAACTGAATGATTGTGAGCTGGCAGCAATTTTAATTACAAAATATTTTGTAATTGTTATAAGATTTTTATTACAATCGCATGCAAGAGAGAGAGAGAGTGTACACGTTAATGCAATTTTTGCTTTTAATTAATAAAGCTTACCAACAGAGTGTGCAAGCTAATTACTTACAGGTGGTATAAGATAAAAAAAAAAGAAAAAAAGTCAAATTTCCAATCCTTTAAGGTAACTACTTTAGGGTAGCGATGTTGTGGTAAAATTTAATTTTATATCATTGTTTTAGATTTATAATGAACCAAAGGAACACTTCTCTATACTCCAAAAAGTTTCGGCTCAAATAAAATTTTCCGTAAATTAGCGTAAAAAGTCGTTGCGTGGCATTTTGCTGTACATTGACGCTCTGTTGTGGCGAGAGTTTTTGAGATAGAATTTTTTTGATTTCATTTTTGGGTACAGCAGCCTGAATTAAATTTAAAATCATAATAAAAAAAAAATACACTTCTACCCTAAAGTAGTACCTTAACAGTGTAGTCTGTATTATGCATACTTTTTTTTTTCTTTTTTTTTCTTGTTGAAATAACGATACTGCACTGTTAGACTGAAAGATGAACATATTTAAATGTGAGATTATACTAGATACACTATTGCGTTTAATATTATTTTTTTGAAAGTTTTCTCACCGGTATAACAACTATTATTAATTAAGGGGGTAGGTGACCGACTGATATCTCGCAAACTAGAACGGTTGCGAATAAAAATAAATAACACAAGGTAAAGAAGAAATGTTACTTAAAAATTTAGTTATGTCAAACATGTGAAAACACGATCAAATATTTAAGTTATTACACTTTAAAGATAACATGTAAATGTGGAAATTTAAATTTGAGCGGGAAATTTTAGTCAAATTAGAAACTTTTCTACAATTAAAATTACCATTAAATTTTTTTTTGATAAAAAAAAATTTATTTTAAATTTACTTGATTTTATTTGAAAATTATAGCGTTTGTTTTATTGCAATTAAATCATGTACAAAAAATTATTGCGAAAATATAGTTCTTCTTTTAGCGATTTCCGGTCCAAGTCGGTCCCCCACCGCCTTAAGTTGTTTTCCCCAATATATTATATTATATAATTATATTATAATAAAAAATATGTGCTTTTTTTTTTTTTTTTAGATACTCATCTCTTGTAGTGGATACAAACCGATCATGAGTTGAGACCATCATACACCCATGACAGTCATGACACACCTATTATGTCAACATTTCGTACCCATACCAACTGTAGCTAAAATATTGTAAAGTAGGCAACTTTTTGATTTCATGACTTCTTAAAAATCCTGATTTATACATTAAATTAAAGCATGCTATATAATTTACAAATTTTTTCACAAGTTATAGCAAGGTTAGTGAGAGAAATTTGTATATTTTAAAAAGCTTTTAAGTAATTCACTATTAAAACAAAACTAAATTTAGTACATTTTTTTTAGATACAATTTATTAAATTTTAATGTAGTATTAAAAAGTTTTTAATAGTATAAATTAATATTGAAATTATTTTTAATAAAACTATTGAGATCTAATTAAATTTTAAATATATATTTATTATTTTAATTTTAAAATTTATAAATTAAATAATCAAAAAAATTTTATTATTGATAATTGTTAATAACTTAAATTGTAATTAGTTGGGCTAGACAAAGAGTCAAGAAACTTCGTGGATCTGTTAGAATTGGAAGGAATATAAATTGAGATCATTAAACATATACAAGCAGCTTTAAAGCTTTTGAGTAATTCACTACGAAAACGAAACTAATTTTAATAAGTACAGGATTTGTTTTTACCTAAATAAAATAATCAAACATTAAAGAACAGGATCTGATGGTTTTAAATGAAAGGAATATAAATTGAGATCGGTTAACTTACAAGTAGCTTAAATGAAAATTGTAAAGTAATAATGTTAAAACAAAAGAGATGTGACAAACGGTTAAAAAAAATGCAACCTTTATGTATATTATTTTATACCATCCACAAACTGCGGAGAAAACTTAGACAACCTGCTTTACAATTTTCTATTACAAATCTGAATTTATTGACTACCAAAAGTTCCTATCCTGTAGTATGCTTTACAACTTTTTATAACCCTAGTTTCTGAAGTTAAAATAAGGAGGGATGTAATAGGTATGGATGGTCCTAACTCATATCATTTATCTATTTGCTTTGATTGAGTACATAAAAACAATGATTCTTTGCGGAGATGTTTTTTTTTAACACGTTAAAATTATACGTTTAAAACTCATTAAATTTTTTGTGAATCAATGCAGTAGTTTTCTCAAAAAATTGCAGAAAAAAAAAAAATAAAATAATAATAATAATGTTAAATAATATATATAGGTGTCCCACGCCTTTTTCTAGCGCTTCTTATTGGTACTACGTTACCCCAATAACAAGCATTAAGTATTAATCTGTTTAATAAAAAAAAAAAAAACTGTACTATCCAGTACCCCCATTCCAGTCTAAAATACACTTTACAAGTTCTCATATTATAATTTCAATATCATATTACTGTAAGCGAGAAATTTTGAAACAACTGTACATTCACAAAACTTACGTCATATATATAATGTTATTTCTTTATAATATAATTTTATAGAAAGGAATATATATATTTTTTTTGGTAGGCACATTAAAGTGCAGTATAAAGAAGGCCATGTGCACAGCCGGAACCTCTCTTTGAGAGTATCCCACGACTTTATAGTTAGACCGGTTTATTCTCATATTTAAATACAAAGCCCATACATATATTTCTCTCTTTAACTATATAATGACGTAGTTCATACCTAGGTGCTAACCAAGCTACTTGCAAATAAGTCAAGAGGTGCAAATAGTTAGAGGAATAACCAACGTTTTATTTTATATTGAAATATAAATGAGCGTATTGCACATTACAGAAGCCTTGGAAATTCCTATTTTTTTCTATGCCCTTTTTAATTTTTTTTCTATTTTCTTTAGTATTGTTGGACATTTCTCCCCTCTCTCTCTACCCCCCCCCCCCCCCGGGGTCTAAAATATGTGGAATACTAGACGCAGAGTTACGTGTGTTTTAAGTATTAAAAATAAAAATAATAATCCATTTGTAGTTTATTATACTTCATTATTATTTAAATTTGAATGATATAGTATTTATTGCTCTAATCCTTATTTAAAAAATAATAATAAAAAAATTATAATAAACTGCCCCCCCCCCCCCCCCAATGAAAAATGCAATAATGGCAGTGTGTATTATCGTATGAATAGCTTGACCTAGAAATAAGTAATTAAAGTGATTATATTACAGAATTACAGACTCTTTTCATGTGATGAACTGATGAAATTAAAGTTCAATAGATAATAAATAAAGTATAAAAAAAATGAATAGAAATATGTTTAAAATAACCATGATGAATTCATTCATTTGCAAAACCGCCTACTAGCCTTGTTCCTTAGTTAAATTAAATTGATTAAATATTATGTAACATTTGTAACAATATTAATGGATCAGTGAATGGTCACAATCTCAAGACTCAGGAGGTATATGTGGTATAGATTCCTATTTATAATTCAAAAATTATCTATTTAAGCAACTGCATGTATGTATGATTTATAATAAAAGTTTTTAAATAAAACTAATTATTAAATTTTTAATATACAATTCAAAAAATATTTATAAATTAATTATACATGATTTTTTTCTATTTATTTTACTAACACACTTATATTATGTATAATGCTATAGCAAGATTTTTTTTAATTTTTGAACCTTAGTAACTCTATACTAAGGAGTAAAAATTATAATGACGACATCACACAACCTCCGCTATAAAATCAGAGTGGTTGTAGTTTTAAGTATTGAGAACAAGTTGGCTAATAATATAAAATTACATCATGACGTCACCTTTTAACCTCTCAGGTGTCTTAAACCTTCTTGTATCAAGTATAGATTTTATGATAGTGATAAAATATTTTAACTTTCAAAAAAGTCATTCTAAAATTGTATTGTAATTCTTATGAGAGAAAAATACACACTTAATCGAAATTATGCATCGTTATTTATTTTGTCTGGTGTGCAAGATTTTCTGAGATGTATGTGAAATTGTAGAAGGCAATTATTATTTTATTGATTGAAAAAATTGCAGTAAAATATTTTTATATTACGTTAAAAATTAATTAGTATTGGTATAATAACTTATAATTAACTGCCAATTGTAACAATGTTTTGTGGAGAATGAAATGAATTTCTTTTTTTCCACAATGATACGAAAGAGCCCGAAAAAAAAAGGGTGCAGGCAATCATTCTTCTAAATCAGGTAAAATTTTGACGTAAAGATTTTCTTCCCTAAGTCCTCATCTTAATGGAGTTTATCGATTTAAAAAATTCTTT